>JAPMOB010246135.1:0-17140 GCA_029875015.1 Lepomis gibbosus | reverse complement strand
TCTCTCTCTCTCTCTCTCTCTCTCTCTCTCTCTCTCTCTCTCTCTCTCTCTCTCTCTCTCTCTCTCTCTCTCTCCTGCAATTCACCAGTCAGTGCAGAGTTTTGCGCTCATTCAGTGCTGCCGACAACTGCATGCACGTCACGGTTCCTTGCAGGTCTATTTCAAGTAGCCAGCTGTTTAAAAACGATATAATATTGTTTGTGTGGTTCATCAATGGTGATAAATTATCTGAAAGTCCCGCGAGGTGCGAACAACTGGAACACACAAGTGAAGCTGGGGCTCCGCCTCTTCTGCCACTATATACATACGCGCTATGCCTACACATGCGCACTGACGACCCAGAGTTAGGGTTATTCACGCACTTTAAAAACAATTATTGAAAGTTTTATTCTTTTTACGCGTTGAAATGCTTTTATTCTTTTGAATGTTACATTTACAGTATTAACAGTTGAAATGTATATTGTAATAGGCTGTATATTAACTGATTGGGAGAAAACTGGTCGTTCTATGTAAATGGAAAATGGCACGATCCTCATTTCGCTTTTTATGGCCAACAGTTTTAATAAGTGAACATTGGTGGTTGGAGAATTCTGGTTCTAATTTAGCCTGTCTGATGTTAGGAAGTATTCACAGAGGCCAGCAGCATGACGCCACTCATGACTGGACATGAACTAAAGATTGTTTTCTCTTCCGTGGCAGGAAACACAACACTTAATGCCTGCAGAAAACTGTGGTACTCTGTTTTACTAGATATTAGGATATGACAAACAGTAGTGTTAACTTAACCAATATAAACCGCAGGGCTAGAACAATATACTGGCACTCACCCTCACACACGGGAGAGCCTCGAATAGTAGGTTTGCTAGCCCAGCTACTAGATACCCACACAGCAGCTCTCTCAACACTATGCCTCTAGTGACTGTCAACGTTCCGACAGAGACAGAGCTCTACAGCTGCTCATCATGGCAAGTTAGCTCTAACTACCATCACCAAGGGTGCACACTGCTATCCATACACTGAGCAATAGTCTGTCAGCATTCCCACATGCTCACACACTACATAGGCACTCCTCACACAATGATTACCCCCCACTCCTCTGTTGCGTTATTTAAATGTACGGGAAGAGTTGGTCCTAGCAAAAGTTGAGGGTGGGGAGGTTGCAAACAGTGGTCCTAAATGTCAAGGTGCTGACCCCAATCACAACCCAACCTCCTTTCCCAGAGGTTTTGCAGCGCTGTACTGTAGAAATTGTCACATTCATGGACGTACTTAGGCCTGTTTTAGGGCGGCTGAAGCCACCCCAACATGGTCCTAAGCCCCCCATATAATAATAAGAAAAATAATTATTAGATTAAGATGTTGTTTTTTTTGCAGAAATGTACTCAACAAAAAGAGGCAAAAATAATGATAAATATAATGTATATATGTATTTAAATATATATAAAATAATACAAATATGATTTTTATTTACTGGCCTAAAATAATCCTTCTGGTTGTTTCCTCTGCTTCACAATTTAAATCCCTCCTGTGGTTTGGCACTAGGACCCTGAGGGAGGCAGCCTTTCGTTGCTGCTCTGCCAAGCTGCCCAGCAACGTTACTACACAGAGAGAGAGACACACAGGGACATTCAGACATGGCGGAGGAAGATTGATTCAGGATAGTGAGAAATATAGAGTGAAACTGTAAGTTGTTGTGAGTGACTGTTACTTGCTGAACTTAAGCTATGTTTACTTGGTGTAAAGGAAAGGGGATATTTTAGTTGGCTATGGAAAATACTGGTGTTGATAATGTGAACTCCATTAATATTACCTATCTCTGGTAGCCTGTTTCAAAACATTATCAGTCCCCACATAATGTTGTTGTCAGTGAAAACTAAATGTCATAGTGTCCCTGTTAATGCTGTTGAATATCCTTCCATTCATTGACCAGGTGGATAGTAAAGATATTTTAGGAGTAAGAGAGAGAAGCGGGAGATTGGCCGGGCAGCTGATTCTGAGGTCAGTAGTGGTCTACAGGTCTAAGGAAATGTGGGTTGTTTAATTCTCTTCTAACAACAGACATTTGTTGGGAGGTAAAGGCATCAAGGCAAAGCCTACCCTAAATTATTTCATGGTGTTTATCATATTTGCTATATTCTGACCCACTTAACTTTCTTCATTTGTTAGTTGTAATAAAATTAAATACACATGTAAATCTTTCCTAAATGGTTAAGCATGAGCATGTACCCACAGACATACACACAGGAAAATATAATAAAATAAAAGCAACCATACTACATGTGTCCATACATATAGTAATCATTACTCCAAATCTTTTATTCCTTCCACTATCAGGTTATTAAATTCAGACAGTAGCCACTTAAAATAAGATCTTTATCAACAACTTGCCCATGTATGTTTATATCCACGTAGTTCTGTTTAATTTTAGATTTTGAATTTTCTTCTGCCACCTGAATTCCCTTTGCATAAATAAAAACATCCATCGTCAACCGTTTATCCTGTGTACAGGGTCGCAGGGGGCTGGAGCACATTGGGCGAAAGGCGGGGTACACCCTGGACAGGTCGGCAGTCCATCGCAGGGCCTCACATAGACAAACAACCACTCAAGCTCAAATTCACACCTAAGGACAATTTTTGGAGACACCAATTAACCTAGCCTGCATGTCTTTGGATGGTGGGAGGAAGTCGAAGAACCCACACGGACACGAGGAGAACATGCAAACTCCACACAGAAAGGCCACGGCAAACATTTCCACCAAAAATTGATGCAGAAAAATTTACCAGATTGCAGGAAATTAAGTGTTTAATGCTCACAATTTCCAGGTGCGGGACCACAGAACTAACAGATTTCAGGATTCATGATACAGACTCTATTGTCACTGTGCACACAATACAATGAAATGCATGTTTAGAACAAAACATTGTTCTAAACATGCATTTAGAACAAAACTTATTAGCTTTAAAATAGCATATAATCAATAAAATGTTAAAAAAAAACATCCCATTTTGTTCTCTTGATATATAAAATCCACCCACATTTGCTTTGATGCCCATGTAACATTAGTTAACATCTTGTTAACATCTCGGCCTCTTCACTAGTTGCTGACTTAAGTGTCGTTCTAATACAGGAAAAAAAAAGATGCGTGTGCAAAGATTTTGCAAGTGCAAGTTACGCATACCCTGGGGCTAAACCCCCCTTTCTCAATCCTAGTGACGTCCCTGGTCACACTGCATGCCCACCAGAGATACTTGTTAGGAAAACTTTAACATTCCTTTATCTGTCTTTGTTCAAAAGTGTTCTCACTGTTTTGTCTACAATCACCTGCTTCATTGTCTCCTGGCAGCTCTAATAACTTCCCCATCAGTTTAAATAGCACTTTGTCATTTCTCACAATGACAGTATTACCTCTTGCGCAGTGTTGGGCAGTAACGCGTTACACAGTAAGGGATTACTATTTTCAAAAACGTAAATATATTGTAGTTACTATTCTATGAAATGCAATATTACTGCGTTACTGAATGCACCATCTTGACTTGAAGGCTCGACTGCGCAGCAGGCCAGTAGTCTTATGTTAGTCAGCTGTTAGCCAAAAAGCTAAAGGAAGAATAGAGAACGAGGGAGAGAGGTGTTGTTTCCACAGCTGTAAGTAGATACTGCCATCATTGTGTCACAGTCTCTGATGCAAAGAACATTGCTGTCCGTTGTTAACTTTGAGAAACCAGCAAAAAGCTTTCATCTGAGAAAAATTCCACATTTAATTTATTGAAGCATCTGCTGAAGCAGCACAACATGAAACTAAAGTAATGTTATTACTTTTTAAGGAGTAAGTTTTTACAATTTCTGAGTAACTTGCCCAACACCTCTTTTGCGTGTGTAGTGTAGTCTTGTCTTTCCAGTTCTTCATAGCAGAGAGAAGGTTGTGCATGTAAACAACTTCTCTGCTCCATATTCTTCATTTATGGTATTATATTGTAATATAAATATATATTCAATTTACTGCACTGCTACTCCTGTCTATTCTATGTTTACAGACATTATTCTATGTTTACAGATATTTTGCTTTCATGAGGTCTACTAATTGTTTTTGCTGTATCTGAATCAAGAATCCAAAGATAGAAAGGGTCATATGTTTTACAATTGTACATTGTAAAACCTTTTGAGGCAAGTTTGTGATTTAGGGACAGAAAACTGACTAGACTACACAGTCTCAATGTTGTCATTACCAATAAAGAAAGATCCAGGTTGTTATAAACCTGAATCTACCTGGGGGGGAAAGGAAAATATGTTTCTTCAGCCATAGCTTCTGTCTGTATTTATACGCTGGGTGTTGTTTTTCCATTGCAAACCTATTCACCATCTAAATGTAATGTCAAAGAGTAACACCAGATGTGCCTTTTTTGAAAAGAGCAAAGGAAAAAAATAGTAGTTGATCTTTATAACATATGTAACTGTGGTCTTTTTTCTGAACTTGTCTAATTGCATTTTGGTAAATCTTTTTTGATTCATATTGCCATTGCCAGTTTTATTGCCAAGCAGTGCATGTCAGCAAATTATACTAGCACATGTACCTTGGTGATTAAGACTGTGATAGATGATCTTCTTCATGCTTTATAATATTTCCTATACCATGAAGTATTTTCTGCTAAAACAACTTAAAAGGATTATGCCAAAGCTCAAATAATAAACTTTAATAATACATCTTTCCCTGGGTCCAAGCAATAAGGTGCTGAAACAAAATTATAGATATACTTGATATAAAAGACACTTTATACTTTTTTCAACATACTTAGTGATACAAGTTCAGCTTTAAGTTTGCAAACTGAAAGCCTTGATACACTGAACCATGCTAGTTGATCCTGTTTTCTCTGCTTAAAGAGCCTTTTTTTCAACTTTAATTTAACATAATAACCACAAATTCTCCGCTCAGTGACATAATGATGTTGTTAAACATCTGTCTGAGCCTGTCAAGCATTTTTTGGAGACATCATTTTGATAGGCGCCATTGCTCCTGAAGTAATACTGTCTGTTGCAGCCACCACAGCTGGAAAACAGCTGCCTGCCGAAGCATGGATTCCAAAAACTTTTGTACCTACTAGTCATTTCTACACCAAAATATGTGAAAATAGGGCCCAGATTTAAGAATACCAAAAATACCCTTTAAGTTTGTGTCATGGTGAGTGGCCGTCCCACTGCAGATACATCCGACTTAGGAATTGACCTGTTGTTCCATGCTGGATTTCCCCGACTGACAGCACCAATAGAAGGATGTCATATTATCAGGCTGGATCATACTTTAACTATACACCACAATCAACCAGGTAATGTTGTATTAGTTCAACTCATATTTCTGTTTTTGAATTAAAATATATGTTAGCGTAGCTTTAATGTGCTTTTATTTATGTAGTGAGATAGGGAAACAAAGGTTTGCCTTTGAATAGCAACTATCACCTTGCCATAATTGAAAGTTAAAGTAATCACATGTACATGTTTAGTACATGTAACTGTTATAGATGGCAGTGTTAAAGATGGCTGAAACTGTCCCAACTGTCAGCAATTTTCATTGGCACTAGAAACTTGTAGAAGAAAGCAGAAGCCAAAGCTTACCAATCACATTTCTTGCAGTCTCCACATGGTACATCCATAGCCCCAATCTAAAATTACATTTTGAGTAGGTGCATGTTCTATAGCAGCTTCTTGTGTAGGCTCTAATGCTACTCCATAACCCTTAATGTAAAAGTTTAAACAAGGCTTTAATGATACATCTTTATGCAGAATTTATACACAATGTCCTCAAAGTTATCCACACATTTACATTTACTACTGCTGGATCAACTTGGTAAATAGGGTGAAAAAGGAATTACTGGTCAAACAGTCCATGTACGTGCATGTATTTATATGCAGCACATACCACGTAGCCCTGTGAGTTGCATGCATCATAGCAAGCCATTTACACGGTCTGCCACTGTATATCTGGTCTAAATGGCAGCTTTAAGAGACACGCATGGAGAATTTAAACAGGCATTTAATAGAGCAGCTTGCATAAAACCAGAGCGTGGCAGATGACATATGTTAATATGTCCGTTCTTTTTTTGCACTTAAATTTTTTCTCTTGTGCACAAGCCTGGAGCAAATGAAATATTTATTTGAATTATAGATTTGTATCATCAGCTTGCTTAAGAAATGGATGGTATGTTGATTACCATTCCTAAACGGCTGTTATATTAAATCAACCCGAGTCCAATTTCATTTATATATTCTTGAACGATCATCAGTGTCCAATGATAAATATCTTGAAGGAAAATTAACATGTCTTAACAAAGCATTTATTTAGCTATGGAATCTCTTTCCGAAATTTCTCAGGTTGTATGTTTGCAATCTTCAGTCTCATTTGTAGCTTGTAGTCCGGTGAAGCATAATTTCTTCAGTCTGCTCCTGGAGTTCATGTTGCCCTGTGGTTTCCTGTAGAATCATGGAGCCTGGTGGTATGAATGAGGTCAGACATTAGGTATCAGAAATCCCTGAGCTGGATGTAACATCCCCATTTCTTGATCTTTGCATGATCTTTGCAGACCACTGAATGCTCAACAACCCTTCAGAATTTAATTTTGATATTGCTGAAATACAATTTGTTAAAGAAAAAATAAGTTAGCATGTGTACACACATCTGCTACATTATGAAAACCCATGAACTGAACAACTATTTTCTCACACAGGCATACACTGAACTTCTAAGGAAGGCGACATACCAATTATTGGCCAATATCATCTTTGAGCACAGAAAGCAAGACAGAATATTGGCTCACACCTTAACTCCCTGCCTCTCATGACTGAGAGTCAAGCCAGAAACCTTGGCGTTATCCTGGACTCAGATTTAAATTTCAATAGTCACATCAAATTGGTCACTTCGTCTGCTTACCACCATCTAAAACATATTGCTAGAATCAGAGAAGTACTGTCCAAGCAAGACCCAGAAAAGCTTACCCACACAGTTATTTCCAGTAGATTGGATTACTGCTATGGTCTATTTACAGGGCTTTCAAAAGAGGCTCTTCAGCAATTTGTTCAGAACGCCACTGCATGGGTCCGGATGAAAACCAGGAAATACAACCACAGTTCTAAAATCCTTACGCTGGCTACCAGTCACTCAGTGGCTCTGGGCTCAAATATCTCTCATATGCTTGTGCCATATGAACCCCCTAGAACCCTTAGGAGATCTGGGACTAGCCTACTGGCTGTCCCAAGTGGTAGAACAAAATAAGGTGAAGCAGCATTCTGTTATCATGCAACGCAGAGCTGGAATAGCCTCCCAGTTGATATAAGACAAACTATTTTATATTGCCCACTCTACTAAGTAGGGGTTAAAAAATCTTATTAGCAAGTTTAAGTCATTTTAATTGTTTTACATTGGTCTTTATTTAATAAAACTGTACATCAAAATGTGTGTGTGTTCTTTTATTCGCTTTCCTGTACATTTGCACTTTTAAAAATTTTGCACTTTTAACCTACTCTGTTTTTGTGCTCTGTAAAGCATATTGGACTCCCCTGGTGTATGAAATGTGCTTACAAATAAAGTCCCCTTGTATCATGTGTTGGGGAGGCAGGGCAAGTCGATCATTGCTAATCTAGTTCATAGCATAGTGGGCTCTCCTGTGGAATTGACACGGGGCTTCCTTGATCAGACAGCAGTGTTTCATGGCAGGACCTGGATTTAGTGAGGCCTGTCGGGGCAGGAGAATGTGAATTACGGCTCAATGTTCCTCGACAGTGCTGAGCCGGTGGCTTCATCTGTTCTGACAGGCTCTTGACTGCGTGTGATGATGAGAGACAGCTCCGGGTTGGCGCTCGGCATCGGCTCTTCAGCTGACAATGTGAATTATGGAGACCCGAAGGAGCAAGAGCATGCATCAGCAGACCCCCACTCTTATTAATCTTTCCCTCAATTGTTCCCCTGCAGAGACCCCAGACATACCTCACTGCAGCTGGCACGCACTTCAAACACTGACTCAAACATGATGGAGGCAATGGATCCAGGTGCTCCATTGACTTCGGTTACAGCATCTTTTATTTCTCTCTGTTGGAAAGAGGGTTAATAAGTCCTGAAATAACAAATGATTAGATTGGAAATATAATATTACAAACTATTATTTTATCTACATATTAAGGATTGTAATGGTTCTCTATGCTTCTGTAGCATTGTCGTGCACACTTTTAAAAGGACACCTTTATGGAGCCCCAAGGTGATCAAAATTGACATAATAAAGAAGACATTATGAAATAAAAAATCATATAAATAAAATGTTGAATAACTGTCGATTCACAGCTCACAACCAGGCCTACAGTTAGCTGACTGGGAAGGTAGCATGGGCAGCCTTGTTAAGCTAAATAAAAGGGGTTTGGGTCTGTGTCTATGTGGTTATTAACAGCAGCAGCCTCTCAGAGGCTGATTCACAATTACTTTCACATTGTTGTAGCTCCAGCTCTAACAGGAGCTAGTGATGCGTCAGCCGTGAACAAGTCGGCTCATTTAATAATGAACACTTTGCTGTTCCATGCATTTCATCAGTTTGAAACCATCATTTTACCACCTACATATCACTGCTCAGCATCTCCATAAAGGCAAGCTCACAACTGAAAATTAATTTACAAGGTCATTGTCTGAGTGACTGATTTGTCAACTGACATCAGAAATCAAGGCTATCTACTGTAGCTGATTTATTCAGTATCATCCGTCACACACACACATACATCAGGTTATTTAAAAATCTAATGATGTGACAATCTTGCAATTCCAACTATTCATTGGACCCTAACCACCGCCTCTGTTGAAGGAGAGATATGAAAATTGAGCCATTCCAGAGAAAAGACAAATCCTGTTGTGTGTTCCCCGCTAATCCTCCCTTTGGATTGTAAACATGTTACAGAGCGAAACACACCTCCCAGGCTGAACCGTGATGTACAATCTCCAGAAGACAATAGAATTGGTGAGTGCATTTTATCAACTCATGTCTCTGCCAAGTTTACATGCCCACACACGCACACACACACACGCGCGCGCACACACACACGCACACAAACACACACTCCAGTGCCAACTACATCCCTTCCCCGCCCTCACAACCCCTCCGCCACCGCAAAAATACCATTTTATGACAGATTTATATGCCTGAAGGTATTGGTAAGAATATACAGAAAACAAGCAAACTTTGTTTAAAGCATCTTGCACTTAGGGACTGTTTTCTTCCTGTGATAAGTAATGGGTAATTCTAAGATCCAATGAGATGGAGTTTGTGCTTATCTAAAATGAATCCATGGTATCCATTGAAATGGCTCTTAATTCAAAAATAATATGAAAGATAATGGGTATTACATTGCAATACTGGGAAGCCATTGGCATCTTGCAACAGTAAATCTGACCAGCATGTAGAGTTTGAGAAGAGTATTGTAACAGAGATCTATCCTGTTGCGCATACGCTGTCAGCTAATCCTATTAGTTAGAAAGAGGAGTCTCCTCTGTTGTCATGTTGTCTAAGGCTAAAACACACACACACACACACACACACAAGGTGTCGTCAAATATATCCATTTCACATTTAGTACATTTGTATGTGTCGATAGAGATCTTTACTCGACTCTAATGAAGGTTGTGATTGATTGAATTTAAATTCCTGGCATGCTGTGTTTTCCTAGAAGTCAGATTGGGATGTTCCAGCATCAAAATGTATATTGTTGCACTAATGAATCTGTGTGAACAGTTCCTAGCTGACTGGATGTGTACATCATGAAATTTCATTTCTACAGGCTACATATGAGTGTTGAGGTTGGAATTTAACAATTCAAGTGTTTTTTCCCTCCAATTCAAAAAGGCTTTACACCTATTATGAATGTATGTATATCTAATCAGCTGAAAGAGCAGTAGGCATTTCTTCCCTTCATTGTTTTGTTGTATGTCATTTAGAGGCCATCCTTCCTGACTGTCAGGAACAATAAGATTTCTGGGGGAGAATTGTCTAGTCATATCATCAGGTTTTAACCTCTGCTGTATTGAATAAGATTCTGCACCGGGAAGGACACATTATTGAATTGACAGCTTCATACTAGTGCAAGCCAGACCTCCTCCCTTTATACAGCATTATATGCATTTGCTTCCACACAATTAGATTATTTTAATATCAGTCACATTTCTTCCACTCAGTGTTTTCACACACCATCAGCATCATCTTTCATTATCCGCTACTACTTTAGAGGACCTCCACCGCACAACATTATTCAATTGCTGTCAATCTGTCTGTTGCCTCATACGTTTACTGCCATCACAGAGGGTCTTGGGACTGGGAAAGCTCCTGAATCTCATTTCGATGTTAGGGATGAGGGGTGTGGTATACAGTGTGTGAAGCACTCTTCAGCTGTAGCCCTCGATGTACTGACACAGGATTCGCTTGCCCAGGGCTGTACCTGATCTGTGCAGAAGTAGTCAAATAGAAGCCACTGGCCTCAAACATGTAACGCTGATGAATTATTAACAATGTAGCAGAGGTGGGGGAGACACAAAAGACATCTGAGCTAGTTTGATGGTGGAACACTTCACCAAATCACACCTATGTAACATTTACTGTACAAGCATTATAAAAACACTTGGTGGTTTATAACATACTACAATGCAGTTGTATTGTAGTTAATTTGTATAGACAAATTAATGTATTTGTCAACAACCATCCTATAAAGGATGTATACCTGGTATATAAACAGTAGGGAATGGTTAATGCAATATACTGGTACACACCAACAAACCCTCACAGTGTGATAAATTAAAAGAACTGGTATTTTACGTGAATTTCTGCACAGGATTTTCTACCGATCCATCTAGAAGTTATATATATATTTCACACTATAAAGGACTGTGACCTGATGGCATCAGTGAAACAAAGGATCATCGATCTGTGAAACATTATGAACATTTCACATCACAATAACAGTGACCAAAATTATCACAGTATTGTTAAAATGTGCTGAAAATGTTCAAAAAGTACTGATACACACACTGAATTCATTTCACCACATTTTATATTGAAAGCCACTAAATTAGCAGCACCGTGCACTTTTTGTTAACACAGACGTTAAAATGATGACATAGCCTTGTGTAAAGATATGAAAAACACATTAAATTTGCATTAACATTATAGAAGCATTCACTTACAAAGTATAACAGTGACACCTTTTACATTAACACAACTGAGTCTTAAAGCTGCAGTCGGCAATAGCTGAACAATGCAAAATCTTCCGCGTCTCTCTCTGCTGCTTGTATTACTCCGCTAAGCCCCTCCCACCAAACCCACAAATGGCAGCAGAAAGAAGCAAGTTGCCTTGCAAAACCTCAATCCTGCGTCTGGGAGAGTGTTGCCAACTTTGAAGACAGTATTTACTTTGAGTTTTTGAAAATGTGTGCAATCAGACATGATTAATTAATAATAATTAAAATTTGAGGTAATACAGTAACACAGATCAGTGGGATTACCATGGTTTATCATTTAGCTCGTAACCATTTCAGTAGACTTCCCCTTCTGGGCACAGTTGATGTCTGTACAAAATACCATGGCAATCCATTAAATAGTTATTGTGATATTTCAGTTTGTTTTAGCCGTGATACTAGCATGTCATGGCAGTCAACCCCCATGAGATGAAACCTTTTACTCTAGATCAGTTTCTGCCCTTCCGAGTAGTTTATAGTTTTGTATGCGCACGTTCACCTAGAAGGCACATATGATCAAACAGCATTACTAATATACACAGACATGATGCAAAGCTTGCAGTGAATATCTATGAAACTCAGATCACACAATCCAAGACACTTGAAAAACCCAATGACTCATGTAATTTGTCTCCTGTAAATGCGGCAATCAGATTGTACCTGCATGCTGTTTTTTGGTGCAAAAGTCTTTGTACCTGTGTGGTACTCTTGACAGACAACTTGAATTATAATGCACAACGTAAAGTGCTGGCAAAGTCAGCAGTGCTAATATTCTCTTTCTGCTCTTAATTCAGACAGGAAATCTGAACATCTTGGGGTGAAAACTTTGGGCAGTCTGGTTGTGACTTCAAAATACCTTGCTGCACAGATTAATTTCATGTGTGTTTATGTGTGTTTCATAATTATAATTATATATATAATTTTAATCATATTTAGCTTGAAGACATTTGTGATTATGAAATAAGTGAGATGAAATACTGTATGTGTACTATACACCTACATAATGTGGCTTTTTCTTTGCTGATCATTTCACCCCTCATTTCTCCTCTTTTAGAAAGAGATTTGAATTTGGGCAAAGAAGACCAGCTCTCAGGATTTTCCACTGGACTAAAGCAGTGTGTTTGTTTTGCTGTGGCCTCTCCCCTCTTGGCAAACACTGCTGCTGTCACACATAAGGCTCCTGAACCTCGCTGAGCTCTGAATACAGACATGGCCTCTCTATCAGAATGGCTCAGTCAGCACATTTCCTGCGGTGCAAAGAGACTTCGTCCTGAGGCACCAACCCCCACCCTTCCTCACCCCAAGTATTCTCTAATAGCACTCCACTTGATGTGTGAGAAGCACAGCTTGTGGTAGACCACAAAGCATTGAATCATTGTTTGCTGATAAAACACTCAACACAGTGAATGCGTACAGGGAGTCCATCTCCAGAGTGCCTGCAATGACTGCAGATGAGATGGAGTAGTCTAAGCTGGTCGATTTCATTACAGGCAGATATAATGGCATTGTGTTTACTGGTGAGAATGGCAACTTTACTGGATACAATTTACCGGGTTTCATTTCATATTTCTTAAGCCAGTACAGGCAGGGGTCGTCAACAAATAGGATTGAGGAGGATTTTGGTTCATGACTGTAAAAGGATAATCGCGAGACTTCCGCAAAAGTTCTCTGTGAGGGGCTCACATTTGGTAATTGGACTGGCTTCCCAAATGAGATGCAGAGATCCAGTATGAGGGGTGAATGTTTAATGCATCGCCTCGTATCTATGTCTTTTTTCTCCATCTTTCCAAACACCGTTCTCTAACGCATTGAAGCTTAAAATAATGCAGTAAATAAAAACACTGACCCTATTTTATTTTTCCATCATTATGGGACAAAAAAATCCCCAGCAAAAAGAGATCAGTTACAGTGCCAAGCAAGGCTCTCAGACTCTGATGGTGATGAAGAAGAAGGGTTTCCACAATTACCCATCAACAAGAGATGTGCACTCAGGTAAAAATAGCATGCAAAGCATGCAGAGCTTGTTCTGCTGACTGAGAACCTTTAGGCAAAACAGGCTGTCTTGAAGACTGACAAATTAGCCACCGAATTATGCATTAGCCTAGGCATGGTTGGTGACTGGTGTGCTGTAAAACAGAACACAAGCGCTCCAGGAGGAGAGGTTGGAAGGTTGTCTCCTGCTGTAATGGAGCCTGACACCCTTGTAAAAGAGCAGAGAAAGGTAAAGCAATCGTGTATTCCTTTGAAATACCACGTGATACTACATTAGCTACATTAGCCAATCTCTCAAATTTTAGAACTGAGCTTTAAAAGATCTTGTTACAGTCCTGTGTGTGGGCGTATTTGTTTTTTTAATTGACAGCAATCATATCTAGGCAAAGCAAACACCTTATTCAATCAACACCTTAAGTTGTTGGATGATATATTTGTCCAATTTGTTGTTGTCGACATTATTAATCATAATCAAAATGAGTTGTGGCCTTTTGTACTTTCATCAGTGAATATTTTAATCTGATGTAATACATAACAGTACAGCACAGCTTATTAAACTGAGTTTACAGTTCTTATGTAAAAGATAATGTTAATTTGGTGATCGTAATTCTAATATTCCCAGTGCCTGAAGTGGAAAACAATAAGTGTCAGCAATCCCCATTCTCATGTTGGCATTAAAAGTCAAGGAGTAAAAATGGGTTTTAAGTTGCGATTTAAATGCTGGGGGCCAGTCTGACATGGAGAGGCAATTCATTTCAAGTTCTCAGGGGTGTGACTGAGAAAACTCGAACCCCCTCATGTTCTTGAGCCTTGTTTTAAGGATCTTAATGACTTTGAAGGAGCATGCGGTTTCAAAAGATCAGCGATATAGGCTGCAGCTAGTCCATGAAGGGCTTTAAAAACGGACAATGGAATGAAATCAATCCCTAAATAAACTTGGAGCCATTTAACGGAGGCAAGAAGCTAGGGCGACGTGATCTCGCTTAAGAATTCTAGTAAGGAGACGAGCGGCAGCCTTTTGAAGCAGTTGTAGTCGAGAGAGAGAGGCCTGGCTGACACCTACATACAAAGCAATTCAATAATCAAGGCGGGTTGTGATGAATGCATGTATAACCCTCTCGAAGTCTGTGAAGGATAAAAAGGGCTTTAGCTTACATAAATCAGTCTAATATAGCCTACAGCTATCATGATAATGGTGTAACAAGAATTAGGTCATTAGTTGAGTTATTCTGCCTTGAAAGTAAGTATCGGAAAAAAGACATCTTGTTGGTGCTAGTTGCAGCATTGTGGGAAGAATAATCCAGATTCATCCTCTAAGGACCATGTAAGTTACTGTATGTCTGTACGGAATCTCATAAATCCATTAATAGTCACTCTCTGGACTTAAATGTGAATGCAATGAAAGCAGTGATTTGATTATCACCTCAGTCATACCTCTTCTATGTAAGTGTGTTTTTCTTTGGTTTTGTTGTTGTTGGTTTTGCAGCGTGGGTGTGTGGGTGTGGCACGTGTGTCTGGTAGAAGAGGAAATGAGACGAAGTACCAGTCAACTACAGACAAGACTTGACTATTCTGATTTGACTATGTAAATTCATAGTTGGGGTCACCCCTAGTGTTTCAAAACTAATATTAATGCTTCCATCCTTTACTCACAAAGCCTCAATATAAATGCATATACTTAAGTAATTCAACCACTACTGTATCTGCATTAGAAATCTTGATCCTTATTTGCTACTGACTAATCTCTACATTGCCATTCCTGCCCACGGTTCTTGAAAAAGGTCTAAACTAATTAGTTACTCTTTTGATCTGTAATGGTAAGAAATTTCAATCTGCCTTTCGTGCACCTCAGAGCAGTGAGACAGGTCATCTCAAGGTGATGAATGACTTCCTTTTAGTAACTAAGGTGGAAAATCCTGTTTTAGTTCTCTAAGATCTTATAGGAGGTTTTGACACAGATGATCATTCACTCCTACTTTCTGGGTTGGCATCTCTGCCACTGCTTTAGGCTGCTTTCTCTCTATCTGCTGCACAGATCTTTATCTGATGCCACTGTAGAGTTCAGGTCATCGCCGTGCTATCCTCAATGGGTCTTTTGTGGGTTCAGTTCTTTTCCAAATATATGCTATCCTTACATTAGATAACATGCTATGAAAGAACAGTGTGTTTTGAGATCCGTTGCTCTCCACCACAACATTTTCGAATCATTTGAATCATTTGGTGTTTAAGCTTGCGCAGACAGGTTAAGATAACCTAACGACTATGCTTTCTATAAGTTGAACTTTGTGTGTTTAATGTAATTCATCTATTTGCTTTGTCACACGTAGAGTAATCTACTTCCCTGATCATCTATTTGTATATACACCATCAAGATTACAGTCTCCAAGGGGGGTTATATCACTACTGCAAAGTCTACTGCTTATCTACCACCCAACCGTGCTCTCCTCCTGTGTTGTCGTGAAGTTTCAGAGTGACAGAGACAAACAGCGTCCCTGTAACCACAGTAACTCACCCTCACTCATCCTGAGTGCGCACGGTGCAAGAGGGGGAGTTAGAGACGCTGACTGAGATCACTCTGAGTAACATGCAGGGAATAAATTAGTCTACAATACAATAGACTTTTTTCATATTTCTGACTTTCCCCCAAAGGTCTGGATGACTCAGTAGATTTGTCGCTTTTTCGAAATAAAGTCACTGAGGCTCTGAAAAAGGTAGGCAGCAGTCCAAACCATGGTGAGGCAGATGAGGGGGAGGACATAATCTGTCAAAACAGAACCAGAGCTGTCTCGCCACTTGTGTATCAAATACATTGACTAGACACTGATGGACAACAGTGATTATTAGATAATTTGAATCTGCTCTGTACTGTTCTCTAATATATTTATTCATTCTAAATGTGACGCATGTTCGAATTGCACCCAATGCAACACTGCACTCCCTTGGGTCCACAACAACCCGCCACGTTTGAAGTAGATTGGATGAACGGTTCCTAGTCTTGTGTTTACGCAAAGGCGGGACAGAGCAGACACAGGAAAATCAAACCTACTATGTCAATAAAATAATCATAGAATTAAGGAGGCAAAAGTAATTACTTGACCACATAACAATACCAAACTGAGCTCCCTCTAGAAAACTGAGTATGAATTTTTTTTTGTGCATATGCAGTGTTTGGTATGTCCCTTACTTTTAAAATACTCAATTTATAGGTTTGCTTTTACTTTATTTGTGTTCCATGTTTCATTTGATTACCTTACTCATTTAGCACTTCCAGTAGTTTCTGATATGTGCTGAAAATACTGTAAGTACATTTCAACTTCTACTGCTAATCGGTTACAGTCTCAAACTTCAGCATGTCATTAAATGTCATTAAACATGACATTTAAATAATAAATGATCTAGCCGGTCAGGTCGGTAATGGATTTTCCAATTATTCTTGTGTTCTAAAATAAGATTTAGTAGAAAAGAAAAATCCCATTCTATACCATGCCCGCATTTCTGTACAGCAACTTCACAATGCGCTCTACTGACCAGTGTTGGGTATAACTTGTTACAAAGTAACGCGTTACAGTAATAATATTACTTTTTTCAGTAACTGGTAGTGTAAGGCATTACTCGTCTGAAAATGGTAATATTATTACAGTTTTCCCGAGCTAGTTACTTGCGTTACATTTGCCAGTAGCACCTTCATCACACACAAGGCACACAACACAGAGAACAGAAGGGAAGGGGGGGAGGAGGGCGTGAATGGAACAGTGATTGGTCTGGGTTTGGCACGAGGTATCATTTACCATCACCGATTGGTCGACACCCGGCAGCCAGCAGCAGAGCGGCACCCTCAAAGACAGATGAGGAAAAATGGAAGCGTCAACAACGGCAAGCTCTTTTTCAGAGGAAGGTTCCCA
>JAPMOB010246131.1:0-55197 GCA_029875015.1 Lepomis gibbosus | reverse complement strand
TGCACCTATTAGAGTGGCTCTATAATTTCATTGTACTTACATGCAATGACAATAAAGGCATTCATTCATTCATTCATTCACAACTCAGGAAATGGGACCATCCGAGGAGCGTGTGACTGCACCGTAGTTGCAATTTGCACCCCTCACTACTAGATGCCACTAAAACTTACACACTGAACCTTTAATTGTCAGGACGTGTAATTTTTTTACATTATATTTTAAACCCAGTTGCATAAAATAAATGCCTGGAAGGATATACACAAGCTTTCCTAACTTTGTGGATCAGGTTTAAACATTTAAAGACACCACGTAAGAAACAGAGAAGATTTATTTTGTCATTTTAGAAATCAACTCTTACTGTAATGTGTCAGTCAGAGCTACCGCTGATGCTGCATGCGGTCTGAATATCGCAGCCTGTGTTGTATCAGCGGTGAAACAGATTCTTTCCTCTCTGTTTTTGACAAGCTTTTACCTAACTCACCCACTTACAGAGGGATTAACCCCATCAACCCTGATGCTCAGGATGAAAGAAGCTCCATTCAAATCCTTGTTTGTGTTCTGCCGTGTACAGAATCAATAGCAGAGGTGGGATCAAAAGCGCACTGGATGTCCTGCGGTAAACGCTCCTTTAACGGTCGCTCACCTGTTTGCCAAACAACAGCTGTCAGAGCGGCACCAGGGCTCCTTCAGCTCTCCGAAAAGAAAGAAGCAGGAGCCTGGACACGCATGTGAACCCCAATGATCATGTATGCTGCTGTCAACACCCGAGGGCTTAGAAATGGGAACTGGACCAGAAAGGCAAAAACACAGAGCGCAAAGGATGGAGGAGGGGGAGAGCCACCCAGATATCATGCGAGGGTTAAAAAAAAGACTGTTCCAAATACATCACAGTGGGGAGTGCTCATGTTTGACAGTTGGATGATACCAAGGAGAGACCTTCTTCCACCTCCAACAGAGACACTTTGAGCCCAAGTGAATGAATGGAGTAATAAGTCCTGGCACGACGTGCAGCTTTCATCAAGATAGATGCCTTCTGAGGAAGACGATTGTTTGTTTATCAGACTTTGCTTTAGCGCTCATGGTGACCTACTGGATCACTATATTATCATCAGCTTGGTTCTTATTTCTTTAAACATATCCACAATCTTACCACTGTCAAAACTGTCATTTCCAACAGCCACATTCTGCAGCAAATTTAATTAATTTGAACGGAATTACGTGGATTAAATATAAATAGTAAATATGTGGCAAGTTTTGTTAATAACCATGTACTGTTAATTCAGAACATGGAGGTTGACAGAAAATAAATAAACATGGACGCCTTATCACCTGGAACAAACTCCAATGTTACAGTTTGGGGCCCCTCAACATGATGCATTCAGGGGAGGTCTTAATGGCTGTCAGTAGAAAAACTGATGTGACTCTCAGACCTGTAAAGGTCAGAATGCAGAGGCCAAAGTAGGGGAGGATATCTCTTAGTTCCTTCATTCTTCAGCAAAGGGCAGGTAGTGACTGCGCCGGCTGGATAGCCAGCAGCTGGCAGCGCCTATAATAGCAATGAGGCATAACGGTAACATAAGGACATAATCCCTAAATGTGAAATTGTAACAAGTGTGGAAGGTTCATCACTGATGTCACACACAAGAGTGGCGGGCCAAGTTTTCAGATTTCTTGCAGTAGCTAAATATTTTAATTTTGTAAAAAAGTGAACAAGCTTTATCAGCAACTTGACACTGCGAAGAGAAAATCATCTCAGACTTCCTGAGGTGTAGGTGCAAATATATCCAGATGAGGTATGCCCACAACTTTAAAGTGAAATAAACAGAATCAATTAAACAGCAGAAGCCCACCAAAAGTCCACTCATAAGAATCTCAATAATATCCACAAAATCTGATTCATAAAGACATCGCAAATCACAAAATTCCAAATCTCAGAGCCAAAACTGGATGGACTGTTGAATAAATACAGGAATGGGTGGATAGATTGTGTTCACACATGGTTTGTATCCATGTCACATCGCACCTGATGGCCTCCGTCCAGCTTCCTTCCTGTTTCTCGGAGGCTGAGTCTGATGCAGATTGACTGGACGTGGTTGAAGCCTGTGGTGAGCTCCGCCGGCCTGCCAGCCCCGGGGTCGCTCTCTCAATCAGGCGACAGAGCAGGGGACAAGCACCATGCTGCGCTGAGGAGAAAGATCCCCGAGGGCGCTGTCACCCAGCACAATCCGCCCACCCCCCTCATAATCCTCCTCCCTCCACCAATAACACCCTCCAACCTCAAAAACCCTGTATTCAGGGAGGCTTCCCAAGCCGAGGACATTATCCTCCACTGAGAGATAATTCATCTTTACCATGATGAATGAAAATCTCTTTTATCAGACAAGTAATTTAACATGCAAGACGTTCAACCTGATGCGAGGTTCATGGAGTTCGCATTAACATATACATACAAAAAATGGCAGCCTGTTTGGTGTGGTTGCTTGTTAGAAAGAGAACAGACCTCAGTGAGAACAGCTTGCTTTGGAACTACTTCCTCCCAAAGTAAACTGTTCACAGTGAGGTTCTTGTTGAACACCAAGAAAATGAAAGAAATCATTTTTGACTTCAGATGTGTTAATAATCACTTACTATGGATGGAGAGAGAATTAAAATGGTAGATGATTATTAATACTTAGAAACAATAATTGATGCTAACCTGTCAGGGAATACAGATTAATACAGATGTCGTTTATCAGTAAGGGTTGCAGCGTCTATATTTTCTGTGTGAACTGAGACTTTTTAAGGTGGACAGAGAAATATTGGTCCTCTTCTATCGCTCCTATGTGGAAAGCATACTAACTTTTTGTTTCTCTGCTTGGTGTTTCACATTGTCAGTGAATAATAAAATAAAACTATGTCCAGTAAGATTGCTGGAGAACAGCAAACCAGCAAGGTGCCATCCATCCGAACCAACCGGGCCTACCAGTATTGGATTTCTTAACAAACTGAGATAATAAAACAGAGCGGAATCTCGGGGTGTCGGGGAGCTGCGCCTCAGCATTGTATGGCACTCAGGAGATGTTTGTGTTGGTAAAGCAGCTGTCGTGTTGTTGGTCTGTTGATGTTTGCTGTATGACGCTGAATTTCCAAAATGACTAATAAATATCTATCATCTATTTATCTATCCAGAGGAACAAGGGCAATACTTGACATGTCGCAGTTTATATAATGAAATTATTAAAGGCTTGATTTGTCTGCTGCCCCCCTGAATACCATTAACTGATAGCTAGAGTTACTGATTATTTGAGATATTAAATTCAACATGAGATAAATATGGCTGCAGTTGAGTAAAGCCCTTTTATCTCCAGTTATTTTAGTTTGGTGACGAGGTGACTTTTACACATTGAAAGCTGAGTTATTGAGTCTTGGCTCCAAACTGTGTTTCGCCCTGTGACCCCTCTAAGACTAAAGCTTAGTGTAGTTGCAAGTCCTTGTTACAGGTTTTACAGTTTGTACAAAATCTCACTGGTTCAGCTGTTCAGTTTGAATACTTTTAGGCCTGAAACGATAAATTACAGAGGAAGCAAAGATGGATTAAGAGGAAAGCAAAGATTGAAAGAAAAATTAAAAATATATTTTTCTTCTGTTCAATATATTTTTTTAAACAATGCATGTAATTATGACCCCTTCAGTTCATCCCAAGACCCCTTGAAGTGCCCCAACCCCCACCACTGCTTTAGCACTAGTCTTTTAACTTTAACCCTTCTCCCATCTTCTTTCCATCCTGCTTTCATCTTTCCTTCATTTTTTCCTTCTTGCTTCCTTTTTTTCATTCTTCTACTGATCAGAGAGCTTTTTTCCCTCTGCAAACATTATAATACATTTGCTACTTGTTTACCTTTAGATCAGTAAAAGATTTGAGTCCTTCTTCCACCACCAAACTCTACTTCATCTTTTTTTTCTCTCTCTTGCTCGGGCGTCACGTAATCAGCCCTCAGAGCTCATTACATCTGCCCTCAGACGAGACCTTGGTCGAGAAGACGAGGATCAGCAAGGACTCGCAGCGGTAAGAACGGGGGCGGGGTGGGGGGTGGAGCTCGCGGTTAGTGGCACTTCATTCATCTGGCTTGAGGCCTGCCTTTGTCTCGATGGCAGGTGCTTCTAATCCCGCTGTCAGAATAGGGCTGGACAAGATGTTTGGACAAGCCTGTGCTTAGAAGCCCCTGTTTCACGTAAAGCAGCCGCCCCCACGTCCACCACCACACACACACACACATCCACCCACCCCCACCCTGAAACATGTGATATGATCCATACCGCATGGCAGAGTCATGCCTGATTATCCTGTGAAAAAGAGTGAATAAATCCATGCCACGGTCGCACCGTGAGCTTCACTCATGTCTGATGCATTTTTTAAAACATGCATGAAAATCAGCTGTTATTGTTGAAAATAAAATGCAGCATTTTCACTTGAGAAAGTGCCCCACATGTAGAACATGCAATGTGGGAAAGGGTTGTCCAAGTTTTGCGAGAGTAAACGTTGTAATACAGCAATTTCTATTTAATTTTGTATCGCCAACTTTGGGGATTTCTATGCTTTGTACAGATATGTTGAAGACGAATATTCTCCTTGACAACTTGAATAAATTATTCATCCTGTTTCAAGCTGTTTCAAGGCAAAAAGTTAGCAAGGTATAACAAAGCTGTTTTTCCTTCTTCCCTTTGAGCACCAGCATTGGCACGGCTTTAAAGATGACCGTAAAAGTTGCCTGTGGATAAAAACATATTTAGTAAATAAATGACGATGTGACTTGAATGTGATTCAAGTTCCCAGTGAAGAGCTGAAAACATCAGATCTGCGTTAGGCAAAGAGGAGGCTTTAACCTTCCTCACATTAATACATTAAACTAACAAAATTCTTCTTCTTCTTTTGTAAGATATCACTCTGTTGGTTCAACGCTCCGGTCCAGAATGTGATATCTTAACAATTACTTACAATTATCTATTTTCGCCTTCACACTGTTAGTGATGGAGTGCAGCACCAACACACTATATTCTGCCAAAGTTTTGAATATTTCACATGCAAGATCTTTCCAAATGTTTGTGTGTCGTCGCTCATGGAGCTTGAAAAGGCGCTTTGAGTGTTAAATGTTGGTTATTGTTTGTTTAGTCATTATTATTTAATGTTAAAGAGAAATACTTTGTTTTTGGAGGCTTTAAGGGTAACACACACTGGCAGTATCTTGACTTTATTATGGTTTGATGTATGTCATTGCTTTGGCTCTCCAGGAGAGCAACTTCATCATGTTCGCTCCCCAAATTGGTACATCTCATCCTCCACCTTAATTACCTGGTATGGCGTGTCGTTTCTGGTCATCAAGTGACGTTGCACGATGCCATGGATTAGTCTTGTTCCCATAGACAGCGTGAAACAAGCGGAAGCAGTTATCGGACGTCACCCATTAGTTTGTGGACTACCATTTTGAAGCCTTGAGTTGTGCAGTTCTGTGTTGATTTTTGGCTACCAGGCACCGTGACCATATTTGAAAGATACGGCAGTGCTAGAAATCTTGGTTAGCTAGCTGCATCTGTAATTCACGTTGAAACAAAACATACTTACCAGAAAAATTAACTGCCGATTTTGAATTATTTTTCTCAATGACAGCTCGCCATTGTAACACCTGTTAATCACAAGGTAATCTGCAAAGCATATCCTGCTATGTTGTCTATTTACCTCTAAATCAGAACATAATTTACTAAATGAACATCATGCTGTGTTGAAGAGGACATGAAACTAAATATTGAGACCATAATCTCATTATTAAAGTGTTTACTCAGGTAATAAATCAATGCAGAAGGAGGATCATTTTACCATTATTTCTAATGGAACAAGACTTCTTTTAAAGAGTCGCCCCCTGCTGGCCGTTAGAAAAAGTTACTTCCACATTGGCTTCACTCATCAGAGCCGGAGGCTGCCGCTTGCTTGTTCCCCATCAACAGCCATGTTTTCTGAGTTTTCCTCAGTTTAAATGTAAAATCTGATTCTGCTGGATAACTCCATCTATCAGATAAACTTAATGGAGTAAAATGATCAATATTTCACTAAAAATGTAGAGATGGAAAAGTAAAAAGTACATTTTAGGTAATGTGCTTCTTTTCAAGAGTAACTAAGCTGTTTTAATTTGTATGTTTAAATTAAATTGTATTGCAAGTTCTCTCAAAGGAAAAAAAAATCATGTCAAATACCAACCAGTTTTGTTAAATTAGGTTTTCAGTTTGTGGGTTTGAATGCAGAGGAACAATCCTCTCTTTCCGCTTTCAGTCCATCTTGACCTTTCCTCTGGCTTTATTTCCACAAGGTACCCTGTCCACGACTCTGACTTTTCTAATGATGAATGACAAGTTCATTGTCTGAGTGTGAGCCGGAGATGTTACGGAGTAAAAAGGCCGACCCGTCATCGGGCACTTTCACCTCCACATCCTCTTAAATCTCGGCGGATTGGATGTAATCTTGTTGTTCCCTGTAATAATAATGGCATTGATTTTGCCCTCAGGGGTCAAGCAATGACCTCTAAACCGCCCTCTTTTGTTTGGTCCGTAAGGTTGAAAATCACATTACAAGCTCACCCCTTCATCTGTTATTGGAACTGAACCGATCGGCTCCTGGAGGTCAGGAGGAGACGCCGAGGATGCGAGTTCACTGAAAATCCTTGGGAAGTTTTTTCTCAGCATTAACCTGGTTTCTGGCTGCCGATGGTGGTCTATTTTTGGGGGGAGAAGGGGCCGCTGCTTTATTTTGGATTCCTGGTGGCCCGGCTGCTCAGCCCGAGGTCTCCGATAACCCAATTTGAGTTGACTTTGCCCGTTCAGGGAGAGCCGTGGCCCGAGGCTACACACTGTTATAATTCAAGTAATACAATGAAGTCAAACATAACCCTATCTACTCACACTGTCACACACACACATGCACGTATGCGCAGTTCATTTTTAAAAGGCTCTGCTGTGCGGTCCAGGATCAATAGAAGAGAGGAAGTTGAGTGGCCAAAGATTAAAAGACGTTGATTTTTTTTAATTGAATATTGGACAAATGATGGAGGTATATTAGAGTTATTCATTTATTCATTTAAGTATCAAACTACCTTGTTAAAACATTCCAGTAGGAGCTCTGAAGAGTTTTAGTTTCATATGAGTCTTTAGAAGAAAGAAATTGACACCGGTACCAGCAGAAAAGCTGCAACCAAAAAAATCCATATGAAGCTGATCCTCCAGGAAAAGAGCAAAGGTTTGATACATCTTCTTAGAGTTAAAAGAAATTGGGGAAAGTGGATTATGTTCTTTAAACAAGATGCCAAGAAAGTGTTTAAATATGAAATAACTGGAAAGGAAGGTATATATAGGTGGCTTTCTGTGCAACGCCATCGAGATCCGACATGCGCGCGCAACCAGGGGTCAGAAAGCAACACGCTGTCTTTGTGGCACATCTGTTAAATACGGCATATCTAGCTGCAGTGTTGGGCAAATTACTCAGGAACTGTAATGAGTTTTCACTATTACTCATTTTAAAAGTAACAATATTATTTTACTTATTACTGGGTATTAAAAGTAAATAATCACCTTACTCGTTAAGTTACAGTTACTTTCTTACCCATCCAAGTGACGGGAAACCTGTTCAGCAGCGTATTTTAGAAATGAATCCACTTTACTGGAACAATAATTGAAAAAACTGAAAACACTGCAGCCTCTCAGACCAGAAGATGCTAGGTCATATAGGCTATTTAAAAATAATAAAAAACAAAGCAGGTACCTCCCGACATTTTAGCTATCGCATATTCATAACAGCATCAATAAGCATGATTAAAAGAATCAAGCGTCTCGACTACTGTTTTGCACATTTATAAAAGAAGTATTCAGTGCTTTTAGAAAACTCAAAATGTTGATTAACGCCACTCTCTCCTGCTGAGTGGATGCTTCACTGTTGAGTTGAGTTTCTTCCTACAGGCTAAGTTTCACGTTGCTGTGCTGCTTTAGCAGATGCTTCAATACAAAACTGTTCGCGGTTGTAAACCTTTTACTGGTCACACAAAGTTTACAACGGAAGACCAGGTTCTTTGCGTCTCTGAGAACCTAAACTAGATAATGGTAAACGTTTCACCTTTACTTTAATTTTTGACTGTTAAAAAGGAAGAAACCCCTGGAAATTAATTAACATAAAACACAGTGTACAGTAAGTAATCAAGTCATTGTTCCAGGTAACATCGTACTGTTTGCGTTGCCTGACCCCAATTATTCAGGCAGGATGGCAGCTTACAGAAAACAGGGTGACCTATATTTGAAGGTTGTAAGAGTAGCAGTCAGGTCCACATGCACTATACTGTAACTGAAAGCACAAAATCAATCATAGCGATGATTCATCAGTGATATTGATGAAGAAGCTGTTGGCGCCAGTGACTACGTGGTGAATCTTTCCTTTCAGCTCACTCACATGTTCTAGCTGTCTCTTAGAAATTACATTTACATACTGCTAATTTGTCTTCCCAGTCATGTTGTGCCAACAAACATAATGTCTTCCTGTAATATGTTAACAAGCAACATAATCCGGTCCTCATTACACGTCCTTTAACGCATGCTTAATGTTGCTAATTAGTTGTTTCTAGGAGACGTGGTTGGATGGAGAATCCTTTAAAGTATGAAAAATGAAAAGTTTGAACATCTACAGTTTCAGAGAGCAACCCTCCTCCGCCGATGAGGGCCCGATGTGCCGATGCGATCCACCAGATCTGTGATAGAGCCAACAGTTTCTTCATCAAAGCATTATAATAGAATAAGTTTGTTTCCAAGGTCAAGAACGAACTTTGAAGCTCTGCATATAATTTATTTTATCAGTCCCAATACGGAAAACTATGATACAGGCAGTTTATCATGTTCGCACTGTTCAGCATGTAACAATTGATTTCCATGCATGTCCCAGTCAATATTGATTAATATCTTGATTAATGGCCTGCCGGCCCTGGGGGCCAGGTTCAGTGTGTCTTTTTCTATGTGGTACGTGTGCGAGAGCAGTTCGGGGGGATTTGGGCTGCAGTGTGCTGGGAACTTAATGCTTTATTGAAGGGCTGAGATGTGCTTGCTCAGAGCAATAAGCCATTGTTTGACTTGGCACGGCTCGGGGCACCCCAGGGTCTGTGCCATGAAAGGCTTTCTGTTAGATGCCCGAGTGCTTATTGTTGAAAAAATTGTCCCCCAAAAAAATTAGCATAGAGGAATCCAAAATGCATAATGTTCTGCAAATGACAGCTGCTTAGCTGAAACAAAGGCAGCAAAATGGCTTTTGGTTGCGCTGCACTTGTTATGGTAATGAACCCCCCTGCCTGCCTTTATAGGCAGCACCATACAAATCATGGATTCTATTTTTCATTGTTGTCCCTCACTTTCTTTATCATGGACCTGAAAGTAGCCCTGTGCTTCCAGTCTGTGTAATTCATCCTTTCTCATAAAAAAGCTATTGCAGACATTTTACACTCTTATCATGTGAGCATGGGACACAGACTCCTTTAACTTTACAGGACACCAACATGACAAAGAAAAAGGTTTGATTCACAATAAATTATTAGAAGCACGTATAACAGTTCTAAACTTGCTACAATAATCAGAGAAAAACTATGATGAACTAAAAACTATTAAAATAACCCCAAACAAAAGAACTTCTTCCCATTTAAGAAAACCCACACGTTCGACAAACAGCCTCATGATGAGTCAAAATGTTTGAGTGTCATATATAAACTTGACTTCCTGAGAAAGAGGGTTTGCCTCTGAGAAAAGGTCCCAGCTCCTCTCTCACCCGATCCCGCCGCTGGTAGTTAGTATGCTAATATATTCTCCCTGCTAATTCAGTGCCTGGGCTGAGAAACAAAAAAAGTGAGCAGTGAAAAGGATTGGGTTTCAGCGGCGCTGCGCGGAGCCTAATGAGCAGCAGATTAATCATGGGACACGTGGAGCGGAGCCGCCGTCAGGACGGAAACATTCTGCACAAACTGCATCACGCTGCCTCTCGCTCGCAGTTCAAACATGTTACTTCTTCTGGGAGAAAGTGTGACGTTGCTGTTTTGTGACATACAGAGCCGCAAATTAGAAATGTGATGACTTATTGGTTGCCTTTAAAGGGTAAATGGAGAGAATATCACTGTATGTGTATAGGCAAATAATATAATTACCAACATGTATGCAAAAATCCGATGCAAAAATTAATCCACGCAGTTTTCGTCTCATCAAGGCTGTAGGAGCGAAGATTGTGCAGTAAACTGTTCCTTGTTGCAGAGCAGTTTCTGCAGAAACAGTAGGTGTTCTCAAAGTCTTTCACAAAAATGAATCAGATTTTGTCAAAACAACCTCAAGACTCCTCTAGAGCTCAGCAGAATATGTGCAGGGATAGGATTAGCTTCCAAGGTTAACAAAGCTGATAAAGTGCTCTTACTAAATATGCATCTCTCTGAGCATCTTTGGCCAGTTAGGACTTAACTTCAAGACGCTGGAAAAAATAGAGGCCCAGGTCTCCAAAGGACATCCAGCTTTTAAACTGGAAAAATTAACAGATGGTCGTTGTTGAAGAGGCCAACAAGATGTTAAATAAAGAAATCCTAAAATCAAACCACACTGCTGCTTCAAACCAGCAGGTGATGGATGGTTAACATGAGCTTTATACAAGGAGGCACGTCCCAGAATGAAGTATAGCTGCAGGTCAGGTCAAGTACACTGTAAAAATCTCCACATGATCATGATATGGTCCTAAAAACGTTATTTTCTTTGCACATCTGCACATCCTACTGTTAAAACACAATAGATCACACTGGACTTTTTGCCACTTGAGGCCATTTCAGTTATGAACAAATAATGGAGCTCCTCTCTTTCCTACTTGGTCGACCCTCACAAAAAATATGACAGCTTCTGTTGTTTCAGCTATTACCCGAAAATAACATATGTTTACTTTTAAGTTAAGAAACCCTCTGCCGGCTGAAGTAATTATGAGATCTGTCAGTCAGGAGCACAGGAGGAAACTATCGAGCCAAAACTTGGAACTTAAACACGGGAGACGACCAGCTCCTGAACCTTATACAAGTTGTTGCTGTTGCTCTGTTCCTTTCCTTAACAGAGTCATTTTGTGCCTAAACCTAAACTAACTTTAACCATCACATCAGAAAACCATTGTGTTTGCTTGAGCAGCAGCAGGTTATAGTTCTTACCAGCCTTTCTGTCTTAACTCATGCTGTTAAGTGTTTAAAGTTCAGTTTTCTTGTCCTGGATAGTTATTCTCAGGTTGTGAAAAGGTCTTAAATGTCTTCTGTGACTCTGGAAGAGAAAATAACCCTGATCACGTCACAGTGATGTCATCCAATGGCCTTGTGGGAAATGTAGGACCCTGTTTCTTTTGGCCCAATACCAGGGATTAATGGTCTGGACCTCGGTTGCTTGTATTTTCACCATTCCAAAAATCCGTAACTTGGGCATCCAGACACAGTTTAGAAGTGTAAAACAAAATCTCTGGAGGGCTCCTTTAAAAGCAGATAAAATAAGAGCGCTGGGAGAATATTTCAGCCTGTTTTTAAATCAACTTGTTAAGATTTATTAGAAATGACGAATGAAAACTTGCCAACATGGCTGGTAAAGCACCAAATTTGCACTCAGCAGCATTCAGCTGTTGACTGGTGGTGATTTCCCACCCTCCTCGGGTTTGCTATAAATTGTAACTAGGCTTGGAAAAGGTTTGAGAGCCACTGTGAACTCGGGCGGTCAAAACACCCCTCCAGTTGATAGTTTAACTCAAGATTCCCTGACTTCAGATTTAAAGGAGATTTCAGTGAAAACACGGATGGCTCAGTTTCTGCCACGTTTACAATGTGTCTTTATGCCATTTAGGCCTGTTGCTCAGCACTGAAAGACATGGGCAGCGCTCGTCTCTCGTTCTTTGAAAATTAAGCTGCCGTAGCACGCCCATCGGCCCATTGTCCGCCGAGCAGCGAGCCAGGCGCTTGGTATTCCCGGCACAGAGTGGCTCTAAA
This sequence comes from Lepomis gibbosus, assembly GCA_029875015.1. Lineage (NCBI taxonomy): Eukaryota > Metazoa > Chordata > Actinopteri > Centrarchiformes > Centrarchidae > Lepomis > Lepomis gibbosus. The sequence continues at coordinate 43,165 of JAPMOB010246131.1, read as the reverse complement.
CTTTGGCCTTCGCTGTGTGCATTAGGAACCCGGCCCACTGCCATTCCAATTCTCTCCTTCGCCTTTCCAACTCAATCTCGCACCGTGCCCTCCTCCCCCACCCCTCCTTTAAAAAAAAACATTTGCCTTATTTACCGGCTATCAACCCGGAGGACATCTTGTTCTAGTTATTCTGAGATATGGGAACGTTCCAGCATCCTGAAACATCTCAACTACTGTACATGTGACCTAGAGCAAGTGGAAAACCTCTCACCCAGAGGTAACGCTGCTGCTGGTTCACTGCGAACCCTGCAAACTTGATCGTATTCCCTTTGTGTCACAGAGGGGAGAAAAAGCCATTTGTATTTTTGTTTAGTTCCTTTCAATCATCAAAGACAGCAAAGAGGCGTCTCACCTGTTTTCTCATGAAAAGTTTCCTTTCATATCAGCCGTGCAGCTGGTTTCCGTCCCGCTCTCTGGCTTGATTAGAAGGCTACAGAGGAGAGGCCCGCTCCTACAGTGTGATTGGGAGAGTCACCTCTGATGGTGATTTATTCCCCCAACAAGACATCCAGTCCAAAGAGTTTGTACTTAAGGTCTAGGAAGCACCTCAGCCTCATGTTTGTGTCTATGTTTTCATAAAGGATTACGGTCTCTCTGTGTTGGCACATCAGAGAGACGAAAAACATATATTTAAATGCCTTGAACCAAATAAAGGGTTTGGTTTCAAACTGCTCCAGGTAAATTCTGGACAGAATAGTTCACTAATATTTTAAATTATATGTAACATCCTGTCAAACATGGCTTAGAGCTGGATGGCCTCTAACAGTTACTTTAAGGTCATTAGTTGATGAAAATTGTTGATTCCTACAACATATTGCTATTCATGTTTTAGTCTCATTTCAGTTCCACAATCACGTTGATTCTATCCTGAAAAACACAAGTATTTTACTCTGATTCAGATTTTACTCTACATCACTTGATTCTTGGTTCTTCTGTCTGCAATACTAATAAAGGTTGACCGGGTGGTGTACAAAGTATTTTGGCAGGTACCTCTTTTTACTCTCAACAATGCTTGTGTTTTTACATTCAAACTGATAACCCATAACTGAACATAGAGGCTTATTTTGCAAGGAGAGGAAATAATTAGTCAATCAATAGAAAATGAATCAGCAGTACTTGATAATTTAATAATATGAGTCAAGTATCAAGCAAAACGGTCCAAAGATTTGCAGTTATTCTCTGTTTTATTTCTTGGTGTTTTCTGACATTTCTTAGACTAAAATGATTAATCAATAGAGGAAACAACTGTTGGCTTGAGCCTTAGTTTCATTGCAGACCAGTTAGAGTATGTCTTTCAAGAGGCACGCCAATGTTTTAAAGAGGTCATATTTTGCTTTTTGGCTTTTCCCCTCTCCTTTACTGTGTTATGTGTATTTCTTTTTTGTGCATCTAATAGGTTTGCAAGGTCAAAAAGCGCGAAGTCCAGCCCAAAGGGAGTTCTCTCGCAGAAAACACTGCTCATGAACTGCCTGACAACAGCTTGACTGTGGTCCAGCCTTTACTTCAGTAAACCAGTGGCTCTAAACTTTTTCATGTCAAGGACGCTAAACTTAGATGCCCATTAAGCCCATTTAGATGCTTCTGCAGTTAATTTATTCAGACTGTCTGGAACTACTGCACATGTGCCTAAAAAAATGTGTGCAGCTCATCCCCTTACTGTGGAACTCATTTCATGGTGTTGACATAAGCTCATACTTGGTGAACAACAAGTTCAATGAGGAGAGACACCACAAGGAAAGGAGCAGGCAGAAGCTTTACATGATGAAAGAGTTCTGTTGATCAGATAGCTCATGATAGGACCCTGGCGCTATCCCACTAGCAAGCCATAGACAGCAGAAAGAAGCCTGAGAACGAATCCTAATACCTGAGATAATAAGGTGGAGCCCCAGAGAAGACAACACAGAATAATAGTCGTCTTCCTGCTTGAAAGTGCACTTTGTTTGAAAACAAAACTCATGTTCTCTCCAAAGAGAATGTATTTTTAAGATCTGCTCACTATCTGATTTAAGATCATTTTCTTCAACATCAAAATGAGAATATGTAATGAGTAAGATGATGACGATGAAAATGAACCAGATTAACGTCATTCTTAATGATGACGGCGGCTAAGCGGCTATGACCGATCGCTTGTCAGCTGCTAGAATAACATCATCAGCATTACTGTTCAGATGAAGACATTCACGAAGACGCCCAGACTTGACAAGGCCCCTCTGTGTCACGGAGATCCTTCAGTCAGTCATATGGACTTTACAGAACTGACGGATGCAGGTCTCCACACGTTGGCGTGCTGAAAACTTTTGTGTGAAGAAAACGTGGAACCCTGATGAAAACTCGAGTCAAAGAGGACAAAGTCACTACATGTCCAGGTGTTCATTTTCAAAGAAATTCTGGATTTATTCAATGAAATGAAAGAAGGGGAAAATAGTTCATGCTTGCTGCTCCCTTTTAGGCGTTTTTCTTCTGCAGGAACTGAACAGCATGAAACCTGGAGCTTTACTTAACCTGAACTTGAACCTTTTGAGGTTTTGGTACAAAGTTCGTCCTTGTGTTTCCGCTGTATTTTACAAACCAGCATTTTTCCCATATATAGCATTAAAAAAGGAAAACTGACTAGTCTGCTAGCGACCATAAATACGACTATACTGTCATATTTATGGTCTGTTTGGTACTCAATTAAAGTAAGTGGTTGTGCGACAGGCAACAATGTAAATCAAATAGCAAGAGGGATAAGAGAAGAATCTGGAGATGATAGGGAATAGTCTGGTCTGTGTATTTTATTTCTATCCATCTCAGTCAAGACTGCAGAAGCATCAGTCATGAGGGAAACTTGCCCGTGGAACTGCTCAAATTGCATAAACAAACTTAATTTCCAATCGTCCATCAGCTCAAACATTAGCTGTGTTTCCATCCATGTTTTTTTATGCACATTTTGAAGTATCTCTTTAGGAAAGGTTAATGGAAACGGCAGAATTTTAAAAAAGAAATCCTTAATTTTGCAAAATGTTTTCACGCTCGCTTGATGTGTTGTCAAAGAAGAGCGCTGAATGGGAACATGAATGGGAACGCTGAATGGGAACGTTATGGGAACATCTTGCCAGATGTTCCCATAACGTGCGGAGACATGGCTGGTAGCAGTTTGCCCGCTTGAAACACATTCCTGAGGACCTCTCTCCATTTCTCTCAGATCCATGGTCCTCAGGTTCATGCGACTGATTTTGTTTCTGGTTTGAAACCCTTACATTCTGTTTTTTGCAGCAATGTGTAATGTCAACCTCTGACCTAACTTCGCTCGCCGTAGCCTGGTTCATTCGCTCCAAACCAGCTGATGGAAGCGCACATATTTCGCAATTTACTTTATTTCCCCTTTTTTGCGACATTTCAAAAGTCTGCTTAGAAATTCATATGACAATTAGATGTAAACATAGCTCTTTATCAAGTGTGTAAATTTGTCCTGATTGTAAAATTAGTCGGGCAAATCTATTTAGGGTTAAAACCGGGTGGAATCTGAGTTTTAGGTCCCTGAGGCACTTTCCTGGATAAATACGTCACCATTATTGTTATATGATTAGCACAAAGCTTCCAAATTTCTCTGGTACTCATCCAGCCCCCCTTTGATTCAAACCCTGAATTACTTGCTTGCTGAATCCAGGAAAATCCAGGAAAAATTACAGTAATTGTTTTTCTTGTGAGAGATGCTGCTGAGTCATGTTTGGGAATGAATCCTCCGCCCTGTCCTACTCCCACAGTCGTTCACCCGGGGGACACGGCGCGCTGATGGACAGCCTGCTAGTGATGGGCAGAGCCCGAGGCGGAGACACTGCCTCAGTGTGTTCAGACCACAGCCGCTCTGTTAAGACCCCACAGGGGGCCATAGGGGCCCCCAGAGCCCCGCAACAAATCTCCCAATTGTATTCCCCAACGCTCACCAGAAACATGCCACATGATCCTTATCAGGCTGCCTTTAAAGTAAATATACACCCGGGCCATATATTACCATGAATTATGTCAGCGTATTAGGCCATGATGGTGATTGCAGCTAAATGGTTTATCCATCAAAACGCTCGCCGTGTGTGTTTACATGTGTGCGTGGAGAAAAAGAGTTAAAGACCCGTCGTCATTGCCAATATTTGTTCAAGTTGCCTCAAATGAGATCTTGCGGTCCGGAGTGATGTCATCCATTGAGCAGCGTTTCACATTCAGCAATGAATTGGAGCAGAAAGCAGTAAGCTCCCTTAATAGCTGCCTTCTTGAATCGTTGCCATCTCTCCTGGAGAATGCTGCGAGTATGTGTGTGAGGCTTTCTTTATTTTCACACATGTTAGCACGTGCTATTACCAGGTCAATCAGTAATATAAAATGCCCCGAATCAGGAGAGGTTAAGTCAGTTCACTGGATGTTGGCTCGGCCTGTTTTTGGCGATGATTCGTTATGCAAATGCATCGATGGAGAGCCGCTTGTTGTGGTTTTACTTTGTCACTGTATGGGAACCATACAGAAGAACCACATCATTATGCATATTCAGCCTTTGTTCTAAACCAGGCTCGGATCCATAATTTGTTAGTAATCATAAAGCCATAAAACTGTCATGTCTTCATCTGTGCCGTCTGCAACATTTAAAGCAGCGTGTCAGAGAAAAATGCTTCACTTCAGCCTCTGAAATACAGCAGTGGAAAGTATCTAAGGACTGAAGTGTTTTCATTTTAAAATACTTTGTACTTCTACTTCACTGCATTTATCTGACAGCTGTAATACATATTCCACTGTTAGAGCTTAAGCTGCCCAACTACAAGAGAAAATATGGAGCAGAGTGAATCAAAAATGAACTTTTAAACTTTTAAAGACAACTCAGATGAGAAGTTGTTAAAGTGCTCAACTCTGTAACAACTGAGACAACTCCATCTGCAGATAAAGCTCATGATGATGTGATCGAAAGCTCCTGGACAGCTACTACATGGACTTTGTGGTGAGACTGTTTTCTTAGGACAGAATGATTGTTTAACAGAGTTTGGCTGCTCAGCATGAGGCTAGGATAGGTCAATAGTTCACCAACCAGAAAGTCAGTAAAAAAAAAAATAAGAAGCATTTTTAATGCAGGACTTTTACTTGTGGTGCAGTATATTTAAATTTTGGTATTGCTTATTTGGTATTTTAAATGTCTGAATATTTCCTCTATTGCTGCTGAAATGATTCCAACCAAAACACAGTAAATAGAGTAACTTCTTAGATTTGAGCCAGTGGAGCTGCCACATCAGTCAGATTACTCTAAAATGTACACACGTCCTTAACCTGTTTTATTATTAGATTATTATAACACATGAATACTGTTTACTTATTAAACTCAGCCACGAGCCGAGCCGGCAGTCAGTCAGCCAGCAGCCCTCTGAACATCATCACGCTTGTGATTCCTGGAAAAACAACCGTGCTCATAAATCTTTCAGCTCTTGTTCTTACAGTTCAGCGCTCTGTGGCGAGCCATTCAGCAGATAATCTTCTAAGTGTGTGGTTATAAGGAAAATAATTCAACACCAAATCCATGCTAAGACGATAATGGTGTTTTGTACCTCTGCACAAATTCATCTAAGCCTCTTAATTATATGAGTTGTACAATCTTTTGGCGAGCGCCTTCTTAGCTGATGAAGTCACTCATACCAGGAGATTAGCCAACTGGGAGGCCTTGGCCTCAAATATACCAGGGTGGCTCATTGCTGACCCATGATGTGAGGTAGGTGAGGCGGCCTGAGATGCCCTCACTTGCACATGGACTGCTGTCATTGTGTTGTTAATGAAAAGAAAGAAAACCAACACACTCCGATCCAAACCAGGTGTCGGACAGAAAGTACAGTCTGCCTTCTCCAATGTTAATGAGTTTATCACAGCTGGGTTCATGAAATGAGCGAACTGACCATTAAAAATGCAAAAAGTACACTTTGTGCATGAAACAGCAGCAGAGTTATGTTCCCCAGTTTGACAGGTTGACATGAAGGAGGACAGACGAGAAACAAACACTGAAAGGCTCAGTGAGAGGAAGGCAGTCAGTGGGGCACAAGGTTCACCTTCAACTCTCGTGTGCTGGGTTCAAAGTAAGGGGTCATTTATAACGATCACGTTTTTGAAGGATCCTGAATGATTTGTACATCCAGGAATTACTTTTAGTTTTTTTTTTTTTTATTCACATTGAGAGCCCAAGTCAGCTCCTTTAAGTGAGGTAGAAAGTAAGGGTGTGGCGGTCCGGCTCCCGTCTCAGATCTAACACTAACATTTGCTTTACCTCCCCCTATTTTGGCCTCATTCCTTCCCAAACTTTACCAAGGTGTTTTAGTTGCTTAACCTTAACCTGACATCTTATCCACACTGTTGCTGCTTTTCACAGATATTGTAGAAAAAGCACGAGTTATGTCAGTTAGTTAAAAAAACAATATTTATATTACAACAGTAACTTCAGTAAAACGGATGTAAAACAGAACAAGGGGAGCGTGTTGCTCTCAGGAGGCAGCTAGAAGCAGCACATATTGGCCCAATGGCATCCTGTCTCTGGCTAAATCTCCATCTGCCCACCGAAGAAACTCCATCCACAACCTGGAGGAGGAACTAGTATAACTGAGTGTATTAATCTAGTAATGTACTAGTTTAATGTTATTATAATATTAATATATTTATAGGTTGCACTTTCTTTGGATAGTCTGCCTACATATAGTATTTGTAACATTGAAACTGTTTGCTGACTCCACTGTGGTTTAGGTTTGATTAGTGCTAATTTTACACAGTAGTTTACTACATATGTTATAAAACAAAACAGCAGTTTCATTTTTTTGAGTGTTTTTTTCATTCATTAAATTATTACCGTAAAACAACAAAAAAACGCTCTACATGGTGGGTGGTGTCTAATTTGTGAATGCTAAGTAATATCTCGTCTAAACGAGAACAACGAGCTGAAGTACATGTTTTTTTTTAAAGTTCCACCCCATCCAGGCACAAAAAGTGACGCTGGCGAGCTACTTCATGAAATTTAAACAAGTATGAACAAAAGGCATCATTTCTTCACCCTGGCCTGTCATGAACAGGAACAGGTGAGCGTCACATAGTGCCCCCTGGGTAATGCAGTGTATTTAGGTCCATATGAGCTGTCCAGAGGACCTGTTATGGAGAGGACAGAAAGGAGAACCAGCAGCTTGTGAGAAGCGCCAATGTGCAAGAAAACGTCCCAGTACACCAAAGAGTAAAATGTAAAAGTGTGGTGTCAGGCAGTGGCTCACTTCAAGCTGATGAAGCTAAATTATGTAGAGCTGCAAATGTTAAGGTCTGTGCTCATCTTCACCTGATGAGGTAAATCCAGTAATCAAAGACACGCTTGTCGCAGTCTTTATTTTGCTTTTGTGAGTCTGTAATGGGCATTAACTGGCTGTTTTGTAGTCAGAGCTGCATCCACGAGGGCTGGGATTCAGCAGCATTTTACTAAATCCTGTAAATCATTCATCGCATCTTGTTAGCTTCCAACCATAAATTATAAATAACTTACATTTTCTGTGCTATTTAGTTAAATAACCACCAGGATGTTAACTTTGCTAGTAAAAAAACAGAGAAATAAAAGAGTAAGAGATTTATTAGACTGGATAATTAATGAATCCGGGCATTTTACTGACCCTGACGCCCACACAGTACAAGTCAACCTCTTCATTCAAACCCCGCCCACCATGAGCACGGAGCTAATTAGCGCTGATCAGGATTCCATTAACCATCAGGTGCTGGAACCAAATTCCATCAGTCCTCCCGTCCGGAGCGGCAGCCTGCGAGCCGCGAACCTCAGGGCGACAACAACAGCCCAGTGTGTACANCACCTCTTCTTCCTGCAACGCCAATTCATCAGGCTGGGCATGACACAAGAATTGCAGCCCCCTTAATGTCAAGGCAATCAGAGACTCAATCAGAGCTGCAGAGCACAGTGGGAACCACACTCCCAACACATGTGCACAGAAGTACCCTGAGGGCCCCAAATCTGCAGAACTAATGAGAGAGAATATATGTGCCCCACAAGTATGTGCTCTAGAGAGACTCGGCGGCAGCACAGGGACCCAGCACCCTTAGAGAAAAAGAGAGAAAAAAAGTAAATCAGGCAAAACGGCGCTCCTGTAACGAAGCTTTAACCCTTTATTCAGAGAGCTTAGCCTCGAAACAAGACCAAACCTGCCTGGACACAACCTTTGAATCCTGGAGGAGGAGGGAGGAAAAAAAACTAGCAATATCTGCCAAGGGCACCCGGTTAATTCTCCACGGGAACATTGTAGGTGCCTCGCTCAAATGAGAGCTCTTAAATAATATTGATGTAAGCCTGGAGAGACACGTGGCCTGATTTAGATAATAGATGTGTTATTTTCTTCTTTCTTTTTTTTTTAGTTTCCTTTAAATTACTGTCAATTATTCAAAAGAAACATTTCAAGTGAGAACAATGCCTAATTGGGAGTTACCAAGAAAAGCAAACTGTCCCCCATTGTGCTTTTTGCAACTTGCTCTGTCCTACTTTTCTCGGGCAGTGGGTGCAACAATGAAACTGTGACCAAAAAAAGAAAGAAAGAAAGAGACACAAAGCTGCTCTGTGCGCTAAATCTGAATCTACAGTTGCTGCTTAGTTGTTTGCACCTTAATACAAGGTGGTCCCGGTTAAATAATGTCCCTGTGTACAGTATGCTTTCTTAAACAAGCCATCAGCCCCATTCTTGATGCTCTAATGCTTTTGGTATGCCTCTCTCTGACCTAGAAACAGGGATAAGCATCAGGCTTAATCAGGCAACAAAAATGGCAGCTTGCTCAGTGTACACTTATGAATGAGGCTCTCGTTATAAGAGGTGCTGATCATCGCGGAGGGGTTCCTTCTTAACCATTAGATTAGACCAATCTCATGAATAGTCATTAGGCCTGCACGTCATTCTCATGAACCCTCGGCGGTATGAATATTCTAATGAGGCCGGGCCAGTTTTCTTTCCACGGCAAGCTTCTTCTTGTCCTCATGAATATTGATGACGGGAGGACGGCGAGGCAACGGCGGCGCACCGCGCGGGTCAGTTGGACGCAGTGATCCAGCAGCAGCTCCGGCTTAACCAACCATCTGGAGCATTTAGGCAGCACAATGTGCCACACCCCCGTTAGCTCCCCCCCAAAATAAAGTACAAGATGAATTACATCATTGCTAACCACCATTTTTAAAAAGACTGGATCGCTCAATTTCTCCTCAATGGAAATCCTCAAAAGAAAGTTGATCAGCTGGTCAGACCATCACCTCCTGTGGTTTATCACAGTCTTTTCCTAAAGACTCCTAAACTGAGGTTTGGGGCCCAGTTTGCTTCTCCGAGGGTCCACATAATGACATGAGGCCCAGGTTGATTTACATATATGTCAGCAGCAGCAGCAGCAGCAGAGACTGAGATTCTTTTTCATTCTTCATAAAACTTAAATGCAATAAATGTTCTGTCCTATTCTCAGTTTGAAGAACAGAAGCTTTAATGAAGAATCACCAAATGTTGATGAAGATCGGCGTGCAGATGATTAAGAGCTTTAATTGGTTCTTACACAGTGCGAAGTGATGAGATGAGAGCAGTGTATAACTATCTACTTAAACCAAAAAGGGATCCTTTACACAACTTTGTCAGACACTTGTAATAACAATCTGAGCCTGCCGCCAACTCGCTCGCTCAATACTGGACCAGTTTCAGAAAATGTTCTCCAAATTAGTCACATAGACACAAAAACATTATAAAATCCAGCTCTAAAACGAAGTTATTGCAATTTTCTGTTCACTCATCTGAGAATCAGACTCTGTCTTGACTAATCAGGGAGTTGTTGTTGATTCGGAAACTGTGTCTTTTTCATGAGGGGAGACGTTTAGACTGGGACTCATCTCTGCACTTATCATACCTGAGCTGCGTCCACACTCTGAGACCCACAAGTGTTTCGGGGTGGGACGTCTGCAGCGGTGCAGCGGCCGGCGTCCCAAAGACCCGAGACACTTCGAGTGAAGTGAAATGCCGAAAGTGTGAGTCAGGAGGCAGCTGAACAACAACAAGCCGAGGAGGAAACAAGCCAGACTCCGATCATCCGCTGCCTCTGGAAGGAAGCCAGGCATCTTTAGAGTCTCAATTAACACCTGACTCCTTATGAACTATCCAGTGAATACGTGTTCCTGATAAACAAGGATCGGTGCACTGAGCCAAAGCTCCAAAAAATTTCACATTCACTTTCATGCTAATTTACTTAACTTGCTTTAAATTTCATTACTGCTACATTTAGTTTTTTTTGGTTCTTTAAAAGCAAAAACATTCCTTTTCTCCAAAGATGATTTCATTTGTTTTGTAGTGGTTGTGTTTTTCCATTGTACTTGATGGTTTTAGTTGTTAATGGAGACACTATGAGTCTTTGCTTTCTGTGAGCACATTGTCTCTCCCTGAGAAGGAAATGTGCTATATAAATATGAATTTGTCAAACAAAAAGTACTTATGGTAAGTCAAAATCATAAGATACTTAGTCAGCATTTTGAAATAGGGAGTCATGAATGTAAAAATAATTAGATTTTAAGTAAAAACTCATTTACTAAGTAAAACTTATGACTTACTATGTCAAAAGTATGACATAGAAAGTCATAATTTTGAAAATACTAATTTAAAATCATGTAATATGTAAAAATTATGAAGTTCTGAGTCAAAATCAAGAAATATTTGTACATTTATGAGATACAATTTTTAAAAAATGATTATCTCGCTATCTTGACGTTATATTTTATAGATGTGACTTACTGCTAAATCAAAAAGTCTACTTTCATTTTCATCATGTCTAACTTTTCATCTAGTTTTTTAATGCCCTGGCAGAAATGGGCTTCCATAATCCAGGGTTACAGTAGAAGTAAAAAGTATTATTCATTTACTTGTTTTGTTATTTGTGATTGATCCATTAGTTCATGTAACTGGGAGCACCATCTTATAAAAAGATCAGATAATCTCAAAATCCCTCTAAAACCCATTTAAACTGCACAGAAACCAGCATGTAAAACTGTTCCTGACCCTCATTTTTTATGACTGAGCTCTGAATCATCTTATAAAACAGTGGTCTTTTCCCCCAGAGGGCATCCAGTATCGGAGGTGAGGTGGTGAACGTATCTCCAACCCTCACTTTAATTTTACAGCGTGTCGGAGAAACCACAGAGGGCTGATAAGACGAGGATGAAGCTGCGGGCTGCGGCTGCTGATGCCTCGGGTTGAAGAAAACCCGGAGATGTAACATGCATATTTTGATAAGTGCAGTGGAACATTCCACTCATTCTCCACCATAAATACATGAGAACAAGTGGCGACGCCCCTCAGAACGAGATCCCTCTTCTTCTCCCAGCAGCTACCACTGCGTCTCATTCAGTGGTCGGGTTCCTGTCACGTCTTCGCCGTCTCATGCTCACATCTCCACATAATAGCCCTCGCTTGAGAACGTTTCCACTTGTCTGAAATGTTCAAGGGCACTTAGATGTGTTTATGTTTATGTCCTAGTGACTTTGCAGACACAGAAAAATGCTAGATCACCCACATTACAAGCAACCAGCGGTGGAAAAAGTACAGAATACGTGACTTAGATTTAGCAGCACTGCAGTGGAAAAATACTCCATTACAACCCAAAGTCCTGCAATTCATTTTTAAACATTTTTTTGTCTGTCCAGCTTTAGGGATTTTCAAACCTTATAATTAGTTGAAGGAGGACTGACAATAGTGAGGAATGATGAAGATATAATTTCATGTTTTGCGATTAACTAACTCAACACAAATGTTGCCGAGTGTCTGTGATGCTACACTAAGTTAAATGCTAACATCAGTATGTTAATATGCTCACAATATGTTTAGCAGTTAAAATGATTACTATATCACCATCTTAGTTTTTTAGGTAGCACGCTAACATTTGCTAATTCGCACTAAAGACAGCTGAGGCTGACTGGAATGTCATTAGTGTTGCAGGCATTAGGTCATAAAGTATTCCACAAATTCTTGAGATGTCAGAGGATCACCAAAGTTATGACAGTTCATCCTGAGGGGACACATATTTTCAATCCCAACTCGCCACATATGGACGCTGGTCAAGACCCCTTGTTGTCACTTTTTAGCGCCCAAGTATCCATTTAGCGCTCCGCAGTGTATTTAACAAGGATTAATATGCGACCTCCATTTATACTTTCTAAATAAAACTAGTAGATAACGTTGTGAAACAGTGCAGTTAAGTTTAGACAACTAAACTACCTGGTTACAGTTAGGCAAAAGGTCATGGTTTGGCTTAAAATAGCAATGTTACGTTGTGTTACAACCACCTCCTTTCTCAGACTTTTCGGTTAACCATCCTATAACGACCTATAGCGTTAAAAAGTGATGCCACGGGGCTTCCGCCAGTGCGTTCAACTATATACGTAAGACGCTATATGGGCTCCACAGTGCGTTGCAAACCATGCGTCCATATGTGACGACTTGGGCATGAGAACGGGTTGCAGGGGAACATAAATGGCATAAACATGATTAATTCTTGATTAAGCAGAATTGGACCTGGCCTGACTTCATGAATCGCAGACCTCTAAATACCTCTACCATCCACCTCTCCAAGCAACCAAGGACAAAGCCCTGGCAGTAGATGCAATTAATATTCATTTATTTTTTCACCAAATAATTATGAGTCATTAGGTAAAGAAATTACACCCATAAAGAAAATGTATAATATTAACATCTATGACTTAAAAAACACATGTTAATATAACAGTCCTTGTAAAACACATATTGTAATGTGTTGTCTCCATCATCGCTGTTATCCAACTGCTACTGTAACTATGACTGCAAACACGCCGGAGTTGAGTTTCCTCGAAACAGGAGACATTTTTCACCACCTGAGGTAAAATTAGAGTGAGTTAAACAGCGATAATAAGGGACTTCAAAGCCTCAGTTGAAAAAGTTAGAACTTTTTAAGAATTGTAAAGGATGAAGTTCTCGCAAAGTTGTTTTCTTCCCAAAGGGACATAAAGCATTTGGGGAAATTAAGTGTAACTGATTTTTCCACATCTTGAGTTCAACTCAAACGCATTTAAATGGTTTTTTGATATCATCTACCTGTGGCCTTGAAATTCCACAGTTTCCTCAGAGAGAGACTTCCCCTTGACTTTCCTCAGATGGAAAATCCCATCAATATTCACAAATGACACTGGCATGTCACTTTAATTGACTGTAAAGTGACTGCGTTGGTGTGTCCCAAAGCCAAAGGTTTTTCCATAAGCATCCTTAGGCATCTTAAGTGGTTTCTTCCATTGACCTACAAAGCAGCTTAGATAATCGTGAGTTTAATAAACTTCACACTAAATGAACGTCCACACCACGGCCGAATTTACGTGCAAGATATTTGCGCAAAAGCAAGCAGGTAGTAAATCCTCGGGTTGTTGCTGCTTTGTGCAAACCAAAGACACGATAGAGAAAATGTTCGGAGCAGTTTCCTCCGAACTGTTTCTCCGGCTACCTCACTCACATCTTATTAAGTGCATTATCGGAGCACCACAGGCTGCAACAGGATTCAGTGGCCATGTAAACAAACACACTGCCAATTGGTCAAACTTACACTCCTCTCGTCACCTCACCTTGGCTGAACCAAAAACTTCCCTTCAGTTAATAAGCACATAAAATACGTTCGCTATATAGTTGCACAAAAAGATGATAAAATGGAGAATGAACAAGTGTCCCAGATTGGTGTGCTTTGTTCCTGTGCACATGAATTTCATTTTGGTTCAAACCCAGTGTATGTACAGTATGTTGAGCAGTTGGAAGTTGCATAAGGTTCATAGAACATTCTAGTATTACCCACCTAAAGGTCAGGTGATGTGATGCCAGCATTTTCACTGCTTGTTCAGTGAACTGCAACCCACCTGTTTTGTGTGCAGTGCAGCTCTGAGGATTATAATTGGCATTTACTCAAGTTGCATGAAAACGTTAAATGTGTAATGACAGCAAAAAAGTCTTCCCCCTGCTGCACGTATGTTTTAAAACAACTGGCAATTTTTCTTTTCTGTTTTGAACTCTGCGCCCAACAGAAGTTTCCTTGACTTGAGATCTGTAGTAATTGAGATTTTTGACATGTTTGCACTGGCTCATCTGAAAAACTCTCTGTAGTTTTTCAGAGAAAGAATCACACAAACTGTAGTTACCTATAACATCCATCTATGTGTACGTCCACAAAGATGTTGACATGTATCTTCATAAGAGAGTAATTCCAGTGCCCCAGTCATACAGAACATGTGAACAGTGACAGTGAAAATCAAACGTGCGTCCTTACTAAACAGGTGGGGCTGGAAGCTTGTTGGCATATTGAATGTTGTGGGATTAGCTGGCGAGCTAGACTGGCAGACAAACTAACATGCTAGCTAGCTGAGAACATGCCAGCACAAGACACATAGCCCACTAAGCTAACTGACCCTAAATAATACAGTGTATTCAAGAAATGTATTTATATCATTGACATTTAATAATGTCATCATACATTTTAATAAATGTAATAAATAATTTAATAATTTTAAAGTCCAGTTACACTTTCATAATAAAACTAATGGTTAATGTTGTGACACGTTGTCAAAGGTCGCAAAAGGGTTAGGTTTAGAAAAACATCCTGGTTTGGTTTAAAATAACTACGTTGCGTTACATTATGTTACGTGAGTTACATTACATTACGTTACATTACATTATGTTACTTACGTTATGTTACATTACATCTTGTTACGCTACATTACATTACGCTACATTGCATAACGCTACATTACATTACCTTGCATACGTTACATTACATTAGTTACATTACATTATGTTACGTTACATTACATTATGTTATGTTACATTACATTGTTACATTACATTAGTTACATTACATTATGTCCATCCACTCGTCCACCTCGTTACATGGACTTTAATGTTACATATTGTGCACATACCTGCAGTATTTAAAAACAACGCTACAGGGCGGCCACCAGCAAGTTGAACTTAGACGCGAAGGGGATACCTAGGGCGTTACAAATTGACGCCAAGAGGTCTTGACCACGTGTCCATATGTGAAGACTTGGGAGTGTCAGCAAATTAGTTCACAACTATTAATTGATGTTAATATAAAAGCTGGTTTGACCCCACAGCTTCATTTTTTAACTGATTATATATTTATTAAATATATTTATATCTAGGTAGATGTGGCTTATATTGTTGAGCTAGGTCTTGTCAGCTCACCTGATGTTTAGCAATATGAAGTAAGAAGTTTAGTATTTTTTTGTTGTTTTTTTCATTTTTCATTGTCCGCAGGGCACACGCAATCAAGATCTGAACTGAAGAGGGGAATGACAGCCTGGCAAGACGAGAGCTCCTGTTTCACTGCAGCTTCCAAACCCTCCCTCCAGGCAACAGGTACTGTACCTTGTCACAAACTGTAAATGTATGATTGATGACTCATAAACGCTCCTTCTCCTGAAACAAATTAGATCTGCTTCTCTTTCGCCATAAATCAGCAGAAAAAGCACACTCTGTCCTGCTCTTGTGTATGTGTGTGTGTGTGTGTGTGTGTGTGTGTGTGTGTCAGACCCCACCACTGTGTCAAAACACATAACTGTTTTAAGCTTTCCAAACTTGATGTTCACTTGAGGTAAGTGTGTGTCATGCAGCATGGCCCCTGGGGCTCTATTCATTAACATTCCTGTGTTTTGTGGTGGACGTGCAAATGCTGAGCAACATGATAAAACAGCTCTCTTGTGTCACCTGACAACGCCACAAAGTCCGCTCTATAATTGTCTAACTGAACTTAATTCCTGTGCATGCATGCTTCTTTGACAAAACATACTCATCCAACCAACCTTCCCCTTTTGAATTTGTGCTGAAAAATGTCTGGACTTTGTGGTTGTTTTTTGTTTTTACGAAACCACAGCTGAATGTGTCTCAAGCTGCAGCCCCTCTATTGGCCACTAGATGCTAGACTAGACTCCAAGAAAACTCAACACTCAACTTGTCATGCATTTAATGCTCATTAAACATTTGTGGCAATTTAAGACAATTATCAATAATACAATTATTATTAATACAACAATACATTAACACCTGCTAGACAGGACATAAAAGCTAAATCTAGTGGGATTTAAAGTCTGTCAAATGTGTATCTGCTACTTTACCAAACACTAACATTAAAGAACAATAATTATTTTGTTAGCTTTCAACCTCAACACATCCAATGAATATTAGTGTCATACTAAATAGCCTAACAGGAGGTGTATTTATTGTTGCAAACACAATTCTAGTGCACATGTGAGGCTGTACTGAGCTGAATGCTGATGTCAACATGCTAACATGCTCAAAGTGGCAGCGGCTAATATGCCGATATTCAGAAGACTTAATTTTTAACACGTTCACTATCTTAGTTTAGCGTGTTAGCATGCTAACATTTGCAAATTAGCAATAAAGTTCAGTTAAGGCTGACTGGGAATGTTTTGTAAGGATTTAGTCATTAACCTACACTAAAAATTGAAATGCTTACCTGGTGATGGCGCTAGATGAAACATCATATTCTCACTTCCATCTCATCACATTTGGATGCTTGGGCAAGACCCCTTGGCGTCGCTTTTAAAGCCCTGGGTAACTAGTTAACATTGTGAAACTTTGCAGTTTGGTTAGGTTTAGACATCAAAAGTACCCATACATACCTTTAGTGTTCATAAATGACACTACAGGGCTTCCCCCAGTGCGTTGAACTATGATGCTAAGGTGCTCCCCAGTGTGTTACAGACTTATGCCAACGGGTCTTGAGAACGTGTTGGATGAAAAGTCAGAGGATCACCAAAGTCAAATCAAAGTCATTGAGATTCATCCTGTGGGGACTGTGAATATCGGTAGATTTCAATCCATCCAGTGTTTGTTGAAACCACACGACTAGCATTGGTAAAAAAAAAAGAAAAAAAAGACAATCATTACTTTATTTACAGCTGAAGATTCAAAAGTTCTTTCTTGTTGCAATCCAATTTCTTTTACTTTTCTCTGTCTTTGTTTTGTCTCCATCCCTCTTTCTCTCCCTCATTCCTGAGTAGCAGCAGACAATGTCAGAGTTGACTCGTGTTCATCACCTGTCAGATTAAGGGGCGACTGTTTTCTCTCTGAAACATATCATTTCACACCACTTAACAACAACATTTCTGTGCACTTCGGCTGACACTTAGCGGAGTTTATTAAGGGCAATTATACTTTTGATGGATGTCTGCATTGCAGTGTCATGTACTGTTGAGTGGTTCAGACATTTATTTCCCTTTCAGTCTGATTTCTTGTTTAGCTGTCGATGATGTGAACGTGTTCACAGATTCATGCTGAGGACTAAAAAACTAAATCAAGTCGTGAGTCGTTTCCTTGAATGCTAATTGCTAACGCTGCACCGGTTGTAGTCGATTGTGCCTGTCCTCCCAATCATGAAGGGTGTGACCCCAGAGGTCAAACACTTGACCCTTAAAGTCCTGCTGAGATTTGCTTAGGTATAATTAGGCCTTTTAAGAGCCTTTGTATGCTTGAATGGGCACAGAGCTCTACAGAATAGTCTGTTCTTACTCTCAGCCCTGAGGGACTTCACCAGTCATTGACGCATGTACACTGATTTTTACTAGTTTCCTGAACTTCTGTGACAGTTAAATATATATATATATATATGTATGTCATCTATCAATTAACATATTTGATGAAATTGTTAGTCATCCTTTCCATAATAATGGTGGTTTCCCAAACATAATAACCAGTACACTACGATACATTATGATAAGTAATATTATATTAAAAACTAAAGCTACTACCCAATCAACAATGGACCTTGATAATTGACTACAAAGAGAAGTGTCTTTTACTGCATTTTCTTGGACTGGTGTTCAAATCTAGCATCTTTCTTATTATTTACCAACAGGTTTCACAGACAGAGGTTAAGCCTCTATCTGTAAATCTTTGATTGTTGTTAGCAAGCTTTGGTAACGTTACTGTAAGTCCTCTTGTGTTGGTTGCTGTCTAGCTTTGTTGGCTAGCTTGCCACCCAAGTAACTTTTCTACCATAAAATAACAGCAGGTGGAGAGCCGGAGCAGGGCAACACAACCGGGCTCAGCAGCCTCTACAAAGACACCAAGCTGGCCTTCTTTCTGGATAACTAATCAGTTAATAAAGTCTTGTGTTGTCGCACTTGCTTGATGTTTGACTGTTGTGAACTTGTTTTATCGTACGTAATGTAATCACAACTGTTCTTATTTACGACAGCAGTCAGTTACACTCTTAACTGTAGGTGTGCCAAATTTTAAAAAACACCATATACTTACATAATGAAGAGGCAAACATATCTTCCTTAAATTATGCTTTCGTATAAGCCCTTATATCAAAACCCACCAATACGTCCTTTATTTATTGTTTCTTTAAATCAAGTGTAAGTATGTTAAATCTAAACGTCTGCAATCAGCCTGTAAAATACCCCCCATGCGCTGTTTTTTTAAGGGTGATTGTAGAGGTTTTTAAAATCCTCCAATTCCCCAGAGAAGACATGACGTCTGTGTCCTCACTGAAACCCTGTAGAAGATCTGTTGGGGATTGTAAAAAAAATGCTATTGCTTCTTATGTCCAATATTCCCCATGATTATGTATTATCTCAACAGCTTTCATGGAATTGTATATTTTAAAATTTTAAAACTGACATCTTGTCCATGTTGGTAAATAACTTAGTAATAACAACTTGAAAGTAAATAAATTTAATCAGCTGTAAAATGTATTTAAATTAAGACAAATAAAGGAAATGCTTCTGTCTCCAATGTAAACTAAATCCTAAATATCATCCAGTTTCCATTGAATCTGCATTAAATCATCGATCTAGCTTGCTTCATTGTAGATTGATATTTAGCTCTAAGTATTTGGGAATGCCCTCTTACACTCATTAGTTTTAAAGTTGATCGAAATATTAAGCAAAGTCTCAACTAGAGCCTCTGTGCATGGTGCTGATGACACCATAATGTTTATTAGCAAATTAGCAAACTAGCAAACAAGTAGGAAAAACACCTCTGACGACAGCTTCTCTGCTGATAATTAAAAGTAGGGGATTTTTGTGGGCTTCACCGTTTCCCCTGAAATGACAAAAGGTGTCAACACATGCGGGCAAACATGGCAGAAAAAATACCACCAGTATCAGCCGCACATGGAAATTGCTCATTGTGGGTTTTTCAGGGGAAGAGACGGAACAACAACAGCTGGCTGTTGTTCGGTCGCTATGTCTAATGTGATCTTTGCAAAAGTGTGTTGTAACAGACAACAACATCATACAGTTTTTCAGTTTCAACATGAGTGTCTTATTTCTGACTTATTTTGGGCCGCCAACTCCAGGAACTGCCCTCAACTCTGATACCATGTCAGATGTGATGGCGCAATAGATGAGACAGATGCCTTGTTGTGAGGGACAATTCCCCACTGTGACACATCCACCGACTTGTCTCTGAACGAGACACTTAACCCCTCGTTGCTCCAGAGGCAGATAAATGTAAATACCATGACAACAACAAATCCATACAATTGGTAATAAGAAATTTATTTTTCAACAATTACAAAGAACAAAATATTTCAAAAGCATATTCATATGTTACATCGACTGTACAGGGATCAGATGACGTGTGCTTTACTCTAAATGATTCTGTAACAAGAGCTAACAAAGAAAAAAAAAAGAAAACTAGGAATATTTAAGTAATTTGATGAAAAAATATGAAATATTCCATGTCTAGGTACAAAATAGAAAAGAGATTAAGGTGATTATGGACTGATATTATACCCTGATACAGTGTTTAGGCCTCTTTTAACTGTCACAAAGTCATTTACAACAACAAAAACATGGCGGCGTTGCCATCTTTCAATAGCTAAACCTCTTGGCCTCTTTGGTTCCATGATTAGGTATAATACATTTGAACAGAGCTCAATTTTGCTTCTATAAAAATAACTATTTTTTTTCAATGGCAGTTTCTATTTATTTAATTTTTCTTATAACTAGTTGCGCAGCTCCTCAGTGCAAATATTCTAACAACCGTTCGCTTTGAAGAACAAGCGAAATATTACAGTGGCAGGCAAAGTCGTGGTCGAGTGCTGGACAGAAGGCGGGAAGAGGTGAGATAGTGGACTAGTAAAATAGCAGGTCGCTGAAACATTTAACCTGAAAATGTCAAAGTGATGTAAAAGTGACTGAGGCCTGAAACTGTGTCTCAAAGTGTGTTTCGGTGCCGAACAGGCCATGATGGGAACTCCACAGGGACACATTCATTTAGACACCACAATCACTATTCATGCATCACATTTGGGTCAACGTTAGCCCCATTTAGCCTCCTTTTATATTTCAGAGATTTAACTTGATGATTAAAGAGGAAACTTTGTGAAAAAAAACACTGAATGAATCTTTAAAAACCTGTCCATCCAGCCAAATGACAGCTGAAAGTGACATATCACCTTCTTGTCTTGTACAAATAAAAAAAAATAAAATGAATTAAAAGCTTGTGACACCCCTAAAAGAAATAAATGTCTACTTGCGAGCACTTAACATAGCTTTTAGAAGCCTTTGTTTTGTATGAATAATGTTTTTAGGACTTAAAGAGGTACCATTATCTAGTAAATATTAAGAAAAAGCTGAGACGATTAAAATAATTTTGTGTAGCAAAGGTATTTTTGGAATGCCATTATGGGTGTGACGAGATCTCGCGGGATTACATTGTGCCAAGATGTCTCGTCAGGTGAAAACCTGCCTCGCCAGACTTACGCAATTGACATTTTTCACATGCGACAGTAGAGCCACACATTAATCTTCCCATGCAGTGAAATACAAATGTATAACTGATAAGATCGCAGAGCTAATCACCTCGGCTGATGCCACTCCGGCGTACGCCCTGATAATAATCAACCGCATCGCTCGAGCTGTGAGTCCAGCCAGCCGTGACGAGTGGTAACATAGCTGGTAGAGTTTTGCAGCATAAACATCTAAAGTCTGTTTGGGACTATGAGCTGCACTTTATCAGAGCTGCTGAAGTTAACTTGTGCGGATTAGAGGTGAGATTTCTGCCTGATCACAAGTGTTTTAGTTACTTTCAGTCTCAAATGCAACATGCAGTCCCAAACTGTGTCGGTCAAACGGTCTGAAGGGGATAACCAGCAGATTAATAACGTAAAGCATAGCTGAGTAAAGGGCAGGTAGACTTCTCATCAAATTATGACGTTAGTCTCTTAGTATTATGACTTTTTTCTGGTAGTGTCAGAGAACACAGATCTGTGGGAGAGATTCTGAATGTGCAGAAAGTTTCAAATATGAGCAGAAAACCTGCCGAAACACAGGAGCTATTAAAGTCCAGGAGTTTATAAATCATTTAACATTGAGGTGAAAAGGGGCTACATTTAAAAAGTTTACTTCCCCAAACAAAAACAAAGAGGAGGGAAGGCTAAACCATGACTCAGCAGTTGATTACATGAGAAAAGTTGATCTACAGGATAAAAACAGATCTGAGAGCAGCACAGAATGACTGAGAGCTGCACTGACTGATATTCTGCTATAGTTAGGCTATAGATTTTGAATTGTCACCTGCCACCTGAATTATGTGTTTCTCTTTACAAAAAAGTGTATAAATAAAAAAAATCATCAGAATGCAGGAATTAAAGTGTTTAATGCTCAAAATTGTCACATAATTCAGCATTAAAGACATCTTAAAAGTAGTGTTAAAATCTTGTCTCGATCTTGTGAATCCCGTCTCGTTGGTTAAGTGTCTCGTCACACCCCTAAACGCTATACAAGATGTGTCACTTCCAGCCGCCATCTTCGTTTGTTTTGATCAATACAGTTTTTAAATGCATAAACATCAACTTTATCATGCAGCAGACACAATACTTTTCTAACCCTGTCTCCAAACTAATTTGATTTAAACACAAGTTTAGAAAAAAATGTAAAGCCACCCGGATAATGATTTGTATCAATATAATACTTTGAACGTAGCGCTACATGGACTGGAAAGAATATTGCCAATGAACATGATCCAGGCAGCAATTACATTTCCTTTAGAATAAAATTAACAAAACCATTTAGTAGAATATAAACATAAATTTAAAGAGACAGGGTTGAATTTTCTTTCCAGCTGAACGGAGAGGATTTCAGAGATGTTGTCAGCAGTTGTAACGATTGTCAAATGACTTGCTGGGTTTTTTCAAACATTGATTTTCAATTAATTTTGAGTGGAGCTATCAAGCACAATACTTCATTATCTACTACCAGAAACACACACAAGACAGCATTTAGTCGTCTGTCTCCTCATGCCTCCTAGCCAAAACCCAACCTTCCCCTGCTTGCCACACATTACATTTCAAGTATTGGTGATAGTTTGTCAGAAGAGCTTAAGATCAGCCTGTCTGGAATATGGGTAAATACTATACATTGCATAGCTCATGCGGCACTTATTTCTTTTAGAAGGACTGTGGGCAATGATGCGCCACATAGGGCTCTTTAAAGGCATTTCTATCTGCAAGTGCTATCAAAGTGTGCATCGGGAAGTGCAAAGCAGCACCATCACTAAACTAAGCAATATGGCAACTTTTCACTTTCACTGACTGAAAAGAGAGATACGTTAAATCTTTTTTTTGATTTGAACAACTGTAAGGAATCGAACCTTCCCGTTCAAGGAGAAGGTGAAGAGAGGTTTTGCTTGCAATCTCCCAACATTAACAAAAATGGGTATAAACGTGAGGTCATTCCTGATATTCAGTCCACCATCTTCATATGCTACAAAGGAGTACTTGTTAGACCCATACCATGAATAGAAGAAAACACAGTCCTTGGTTTTTACTTTAATGATACAAAGACCAAGGGGAAGGGTGGACGTTTGGTCTGCCAAGTGAAAACCATGAAATAATTTACTTGGTAGGAACTATTTAAAGTTTGGAAGGTACGTCAGTTCTTGTTTGGGACTGAGTAGAGCTGGACATGATTTGTGTCTCCCAGTCCAAAATCAAAATCGGTTTGCATGGTTCATAGTGAGTGTCTGAACTTAAAGATATTCATTTGATGGAACTCATTACTTTGGTGCACAATTTTGTAATTCGAGGGAAGATGTTGTTTCAAGGAAAAGGATCAAGTAATTTGAAGTTGCAAGTTCCTAAATTTAGGGAAATAAATAAGAAAATTGGGCACACAAATTAGTAATTTGAGACATAGATTTGTAATTTGAGGATAGGGACGGGGAAACAACCATTCCCCTCCCCCACACAAGACTTTTCTCTCTTTAGAAATCCCATGAGAAGTTAGGGTTGGGGTTTCGGGTAACCCTTAATCTTGGTAGATAAAAGTTAAAAAAGCAGTACCGAGGATGAAGATAATGGAAAGAGAAGAATCCAGAGCTGTGAAGAGATGCAGATCGCACACACAACCTCAAAACAGTTTTTAAATTTCAGGTGTGCCACCTCACATTGGCAAGTCTACCTTTAAGTTGTTACCTTCAACGGTTTGGTGACAGCGTCGGTGTAACAGAAACCTTGCTGAAAAGTCTCTACAGATAACGTTGATGACGTCTGTTTCCATCCATTTCTGGAATACGTCCAAATGTTCAAAGCATCTTGAAGCAGGTTTTATCCCCGAACAAAGTTTCTCTAAGACGTAGTGTAAATGTGAGTCCTGGCCAGAAGTGCTGTACGTTGATGAAGCTTGACAGGTGTATTAACATTTTCAGTGCTTGTCCCACGTGTTTGTGCACACTGCTCTAAAAAGAGGCATAGTTGAACCGCCACAACCTTCTGACTCGTGTAAGGCTCCCTACACCTCCTTGGAAGGCGATTTTTTTCACGTTCAAGGTTGGGTTTATGTTCTACACATGAAGAGTTTAATTCCAAAACAAGATACTCACTTCTAAACAAGTGGTAACTACTCTAACAACGTGACTGAAAAGTCAGTGACAGTAAAGGCTAGTAGGTTACATAAGTCTTGAACACTTTAGCAAACCAGATCCCCGCTATCTTAGAGATATTTAATGAAGAACTGAAGGGATTGATTGTTTTCCAAAGTGGATATTTAAAGATTTGGAAGAGAACTCTTCATGTCCCTTTGAATGAGACTGAATCATTTCTAGACAGAAACAGTCTTCTACTAGAGAATATAATGAAATATATCAACAAACATAAATATATATACAGATTTTTGTGCAGGCATACATGAGAGTGTGTAGATATGTGTGGATGAGGTTGCGCGTGCGCATGTTTTCTCCATCGTCCATAAATATTCTGTTTCTATATTCATTTTCTTGTTGTAATATTGTGAATCTGTTTACAGTCTTCAGTTCCACTTTAAATAAACAACAACAAAACATACTCAAGCACAGCCACACTCCTCCACGATCATGTTGGGAACGTCCCGCTTGACAATGTTGTACTCGTCATCGAAGTAGAGCATGGACATGGTGCTAAGCTTGGTGGGAATGCAGCATGAGTTCATGGAGCCCGGGCTCATGCCTCGCATGCGGTACTGGTTCACCACCGCTGTGTGGAAGGACGAGGCAGAACCAGGGACGCCTGCCATGTAGGCCGGACAGTTCCCCTCGCAGTAGTTCCCAAAGTAGCCAGACGGTGCGATGATCCAGTCGTTCCAGCCGATGAGCCGGAAGTCTATGTAGAACTGCTGGCGGCAGCACAGGTTGCTGCTGCCGTCACACTCCAGCCCCCTCTTGCGGATCCGGTGTTTGTTGTCAACCTGCTGCGCCTGCACCACAAGGAAGGGACGGTGGGACTCGTCGTTGTGGTTGAGCAGGATGGGCACCACGCCGTCTGCCTCGCAGCCCTCGCAACGCACATCCAGGTTCTGGCGCCGGTCGCCCTTCTCAAACACCAGCCGGACAGCGTCGGTCAGCATGAAGGTGTGCCAGCCACTGCGCTTCAGGTCCACCCGTTTCTCCACCAGGTTCCACTTGCTGCTGAGGCCGGGCTCCTGGTAGTATACCTTCACTGTCACTTTCCGCTTTGGACGCACCTCCAAAGGAGATGGCAGGAGCTTGAAGTAGAGCCAGAGGGTGGCCTGCGTCACATGCAGGTTCTGGTTCCCCTCGCTGGAGATCTGGAAGAACAGGCTGGACTTGGATGTCACCATATCATCTGAGGAAAAAAAACACATCAGAGGATTTGATGATTAATAAAGTAACGCTACAGAAATCTGTGACCCAGAGTCTATGCCATATATTACGATTTGAGCTCGGTCCATTTGTGAAGACTTTGAAAAAACACCAAAAACTGAACATCTGTAAGGACCAGGGGAAAACGTGACTTGGGAACAACTTAAAGTAAGACAACAAGCCCAGGCCTCCCCTCAGTTCAGGGTGGCAGCGCAGATCCTGCGGACTGTGACAGGAAGGCGTTGGGCGCAGGGCCACTTGGCCTCCAAATCGGCCCAAATATGGGGGGGGGGGGAGCTTAAGAGAGCGGCACACAAAGATTCAAAGGCTTTGTGTTGAATGCTGCCTGAAAATGAGATCTTATGGAGCCTAACTGTCCCCACAATGAGGCCTGAGAGCGCGTCGCAGGGCCAGGCAGCGTGGGAGATGCAGCAACAAACTGGAAGAATGAAGATGCAAGAAAAAAACATTTACATCACATTAGCTGGTTCTCAGAAACCGTGGCCGCTCCTGCAGCAGACTGCAAATGGTCAGAGGCTTTTTATTTGGGCACCATCAGCTCATTTGTGGAATGATTAAAAGGCTTGGAAGGAATCTGAATCTCGGGAATTTGAAATTCTGCTTTCAGTCTTGATAAAGTCAGAGACTGGTTTGGACAGGTTTTTCCCCTCCTGTTTCCCTTTCCCACAACTAATGAGTTCCATAAACTGCAGCAAAGGAAAATATTGTTTTTGTGCTCTGTATGTATTTGCAATTCATCTCTTCATTTATTGGGCTTGTGGGTTTGATTGTGTGCCTTTCTGCAAGCCAGTGCTCCCATTAAGGCAGGACAAAGTTTTGATCTTGAACGGAGACATGTAAATATCTTGAGAGTACTGGGTAATTGATGGTGTAGTGACTCGGCACACTCAGGACTAAAAGCAACAGACTCCTTAATCTACTGTGTTTTACATTTTAGGTACTTTATCTTGAGATGCTTACAGATGGTTCAGTGGCTGGATGAAACCTGGACCCTCCAGCTTTGATTTGATTTTAAATAGCTCACTTTCTGCTTTTGTCAAGTGCTACAGAGCTGCAAGGCAAACACATGGAAAAGCTGATTGACAGCTGTCAGGTGAAGAAAATTAGAGCCAATCATCAGCGCCGACCGAGAGAAATTGAGATTGACAGGTAGTGGGAAATCAGAGCGTGAAGGACACAGAGTCCAGCGGACGAACTTGAGACTTCATAGTTTTTACCAGGAAAAAACCCCAACTGCACATCGTAAAAGCTTTCATGAATTGTCTGCAGGTTGCATCAGTACTGTGTTACATAACAGAAATTTACAAAAATATCAAAGATTATTAAAGGTTTTAGAGGGAGCAGACTTTCTTTGGCGATCATCAAAGCGAGCGCTGTGCTTTTTAGCGAGCCTCCACATGCATTACCTCATCCATCACGAGAGGAGGTAATCTCCGAGTCATTACTCAACAGCTCGGATGTTAGATCACACTCTGCTGCGCAACGGGCCCACGAGATTAGAACCCCGCTGTCACCCAGGCAAGATAAAAATCAAGAACGATAACATCAAGTGCCTGGAAAATAAAAACAAAGTTGAGCTGCAGGTGCAGATATCACAGGTGGTACCTGTTCATCTGTCACCACATATTCTATGAAACAGTGACTTGCCTCTCTTATTATCTCAAACGCCTGTAAAGATATAAACAACGCTCTGCAGGAGGAGTCTGTTTAAGTTCCCTGAATGTGTTGGCGGCTGTTGGGGAGTGCCCACTTTACAATGTGATGGAGGAGGATGGTTCACTGATGTCTGAGGGAGAATTCATTTGTCACAGACGGCCAGCTGCATTGTCTGAGCTGCTAATGAAGACATGGTGGATTCCTCACATGAACTCCAGGACAAAATAAATGGGGTCGAGTCAAAGGGGGGCAACCAAGTATGGTTTTATAACGTCCAACTGCTCTGCAGAAAACCTTTTCTGGTATCAAAGCAAAGTCATGAAGTGGTCAAACCGTGTGAAAACCTATTGCTGCAACAATATAAATCGTCATGCATTGAAAAAGAGAGACAGCAGCTGTTCTAACTGGCTTGATGTAACATCAGGCAAATATTTAGTTCTTGATTTCTTTCTGGTGACAGCCGCAAATGTTTAGTGAGGAATAACCCACAGATAACTACACTGCACTGTGTTGCAGCAAGGATGCAATTGTGTAAAATGCAAGTTACTTTTACCGTGGCTTCCTAAAACTATATAGGCTAAAATGAACTTTTAAACCAGACCCACTACGCACACATGATATATTTTCTGCATGGATGTTCATTGGATATCTGTGGCTACAAAAAACTGCTGACTTTGCCAAAATGCAGTTCTCAAAACATCAATGACATGACATGACATGGGGAAGTTAAGTGGTTAAATGACCGGCTTTAAATGCAGTTGCTGGGAAGACTCGAGCTCCTTCCAAGAAGATCATAAAGAAGGTTTTCTTTGGAAATGTTGAGGATTTCAGCAACTTTGGGGGAAGCTCACATCCTAGAATTGAAAATCTATGCACCCTGGGTATTTTTGACACATGAAAAATTGGTGTTAAGCCGACAAACTGTGTTTCTCATACAAATGTATTTGTGTTGGGGTGAGAAAAGTAGGAATAATACTTCATTTTAAAAATGCAATTTACCAATATTTACTAAAAAGAACCATGTAATCTGGTAATAGGAAAAATAGAAACAGTGAGAGGTCAGTTAGTATTTACATTGCTTGAAGAAAATCTCATGGTTATAACAGCTAAGCTCAATAAACAGAGACTTTCTGGTGGAGTGTGTTGTTGGAGGACCTTTGACTCATGACCTCAGTATTTCTAAAATCGCGGTCACAGCCCCTGAACCTGCATGTTGTGCTAAATGCTAAATGCTAACAGCTCAGTTTCTTCCACATTTTGTGCAAAAAGATGGAGCACTTTGAAATTTTGTAGATCACCTTTTACACAAGATTTTTAGTGAAATCTAGAAACTGGAAATTAGATTTTATCACATGTCATAAAAAGTAGGCCTGTTGTAACGTCCCCTAAGACAAATATGTGATTTGGGTGGATATAATTTAGACTGACATAACTTGACTTTTTTGATTTTTCATTTATGTTACATTGTTTATTTAAAATTATTAAAAGGTTTTACACATTTTAGTCCAAATTCTGTTATCGACTATGTAAACCTCAGCTGATAAGCAATTCAGAAGGTCCTGTAAGTGGCTGCTGTGGAGCTTTTTTTATCATTTTGCATGATCTTCATCATCGGCAGAGGGAGTTTGCCCAGTTTGATCCTCAACTTTTAAGCTGGCACAGAGGATTCTTTCAGGCGCTCTGAAAAATAAAGGCACATTTGAACATCTAGGCTTCCATGACAAATGGAGGGACTTCATCTGCTGATGAAGATCATGATCAAAAGCTCCACAAACCACTTAAAAATTACTTCAGGAAGCTTAAAAACACAACCGGGCTAGTATCAACACAAACCCAAGTCCCCAAACGTTACATTCATGAAAAGTAGTAACCCCACAAACTGAGCAAAACACTTTAATGATGCAGCAAACTACCAACACCAGCATGCCCTCCAGTCACAGTGTGTTTTCATATAGAGCCTGCAGTTAGATCTCACACACACAAACACAACACTGTGAATTCAAATGCGGTGCCAGGCTGCAGGGTTCAGCCCGTCAATCTGCATTCAGGCTGCACGACGGCCGCAACAAAAGCTCTGACCTTATACTGAGGGGACTGATTCAACACAACCCTGCCATGTCACACACACATATAAATACACACTATCCTGGATGTGCACGCATGTATACGCCAACGCAGACACACACACAGTAAGGATAACATCAATAACACAGAGAGACTCACATACAGACCTGACAGAGGCACAAAAGATCAAATCAAACACAAGCAGGGATAAATAACACTCAGGCACAAGACATAATGGACACACACAGGTTCAGAATAAGAGCTCTGAGTGCCGACGCGAAGCAGCGATTTGTTGATGTGGAAAGCAGATGTTTCCACGGAGCGCCGTCGCTTTCAGAGGCGAGCGGACGGACGCACGTGGGCGAAGCAGGTGGTGTCGTTGATCATTTTCAGCCTGCTCCTTTCAGCCGGCCCTGAGTAAATTGTTCCTCTGAGCCTTGTCGCCGTGCCATGTCCCCGCTGACAGCCGCTCAGTGCCGGTAAAGCAGCCAACTGGCAAGCGGACGGCGCCGAGGTGGAAGGTCTGCAACACAGCGGCCACAGAGAGAAACATCTGAAACTAAAAGGCTCTCAGCGGGGAGCAAACCTCCGCCGACACCGAGCAAAGCTGCCCAAGTTTATGTTTGTGTGTAGTTTTCTTGGAAAGTGAACACAACTCTGGGGTAGAAGCCAGGCGTCCCAGATGTCCAACTTTCTCTTGAGTGCATGAACGCAGCCATGCTTAAAAATCCAAATTATAATGAAAGAAACACCCAAAATATAATCAGCTCGTGCTTCCGTTCTCCATCCATCAAACTACATTCAAAATGCACTCACTTCTTATCAATCTTTGTAGAATATGACAGAAAATCACAAGCTTTAATTCATCTTTTGTGTGTGAAAATAGTCTTAACTCTCCACACAGCTACCTCACAAGACAAACCAAACCAGACTTTATAGTAGCCTATCAGAACTTGCTACTGGCGAGGCTTGTCTTACTTAAGGGGGCCAACAGAGGCAACTAATAACAGACCAGGATGCATTTAATTGACCACGTGCAAAGACAAAGTCCAACAGCTGGAGCGTAAAAATAATATTAATACATCTGGAACAAAAGAGACGCAGGGATCAGCTCTGCACCGTCTTTGCTTTTATTCTGGCCCCCGTATCAACATCTGTTCAACATCCGCATGTTCCCTGGGCTTACTCTCATTCACTCAGTATATAAAGACAACCACGCACACACACAGAGCAGAGCTGGCCGGTGTGTGTCCCTGAGCAGCACCCGATTCATCAGCTACATGCATCAAATATCATGTCAGGTTTTGAATTTCATGAGTACAACAAGTGTCCTGCGTCTTTTTATGAGCCTGCCGAGTGCACGAAGCCACATCAAACTCACAGCCTGTTCAATCAGTCAGACCCTTCATGTTAAATTTAAGTTTTTCATTCATAAATCGATGCCACTTTTCCAGTTTGGAAAAACCTGTAAAAATTTTTCTAGTTCATATTGGCTGAAAATTGAACGTAGTTTTGTAGAATAAATCGACACTAAAGTGGATCTTTCTTTGCCTTTTGTGGTTTGTTTTTAAGAAAATTAGTGAAAATGAAATCAGGTCCCTCGTAAAAAAGTCAGATTTTTATGATTGCCCTTCAGAAAAACTTAAATTTAAGCCCCAACGTTTGTCTTCATCACGCACCTTTCTCCGCAAAGCTGATGATCTCCGAGTTCTCCTCCAGCACCTCGTTGCTCATCGGATGTCCGTCCAGGTTGGGGATCTCCACCCTCCCGTCCTCCCGCAGCTTCCCCGCGTGGAGCTTCCGCAGCGCCGTCACCATGGACGCCTTCGAGACCGGGTGCGTGATGTTGGGCCTCTCCCGCATCTGCAGCCGGCTCAGGATGTGCCTCTTCACCGCCTCCAGGAAGTCCACGTTCAGCCGGCCCGACTCGGGGTCCTCCGGCTGAGCGACGCCGCAGGACGCGCAGGTATTCCTGGACGCCGTGTGCGCCTCCGCCTCGGTCCCGGGCGCAGCGGTGCAGCTGATGGAGAGGACGCAAGCCACGAAGAGTGCTAGTCGAAAAAGACAGCTACTCATTTTCTGTTCGAGGAGGAGTAGAATAACTTTTTCCCTCTTTTGTCAATTAAAATCATAAAAAAATAGGAACAAGCAAAACAAAAATCCTCTCAGTCCCGAGCTGTCTCCATGCGTAACGGCTGTCCGCTCAGGTCTGACGCACTTGGATGCCAGTGGGTGCAGTTTATTTCCATTCACTCGAAGATGCGTGTGCAGGAAATCTATTTATTACATCGTTTCATGAATGTCTTTGGTCATCCTCAGCAGTCTGTCAAAAAAAAAACGGGAAGCAGAGTCCTGTTTATTCCGGATATAGGGACTCTGCGTTGGAGCAGCTTCACACAGAAAGCATCACCTCTGTCAGCAGCAGAAGAAGAAAACGTGTCATGGTTTCATTAATCAGCATCAGCCCAGCTGGAAGTCCCCCTTTAACATATTCCACCAACCGAGGAGAACTGAATCCAAATCCCGCTTGGAACAAGTTCAATCCATCATGTTCTTGTTGCACAGACACAGAAAGCTCATCACCACCCTCACTTTGCTTTATTCTCTACATATATTTCAAACGCTTTTGCTCGTGACTCCCAGTGCGGTGCTGCCGGAGTGCCGATGCGCAATTAAGAACAAGACGATGGGGAGGAGGAGGAGAGGGAGGCGTGCCAGTGAGCGCACAGAGGAGCGTTTCCATTCTGGCGTCTGAGACTCGGAGCCGCCACACACCGAAAACTTTTTATATACAGGGGGGTCAAAATCAGGTGGGCGGAGCCAATGAGGACAGAGAGAGGGAGAGGGAGGGGGGCGGTGTTAATAATACTCCCCGAGGAGAAATCACTGAATTATTCCTGAAGGGATTCATATTGCACCACACATGCCTCCTGAAGGGACTCACGGCAGATAGAAAACCCGATAAATGCTAAGTGCATACTACCACCAAAAACTGCAGTTTATTCAGAATACTACTGCAATATCCTGCAGGCAAAGAGGTATGGTGGTGATGGTGCAGTGGATAAGACACATCCCTTTGGTGTGAGACACCCGGATTCGAATACAGTCCACCAATGTGTTTGGCCTGCGACCTCTGACATAAATACCAATTGTAAGTTGCTCTGGATAAATGAACAAATGCAAACACATCTCAGCAGTTCTGCAGTCACATAAAATAATCACATCAACAATGTTAAAACACTCGATTACAAGTACAAGTCCTGCATTCAAAGTACAAAACAGTATCAGGAAAACACTTAAATACAAGTAAAACATTTAGATTCACCTAAGTTTGAGTAGTTTAATCTGCACCAAGGGCTCGGTTAGTTATTTGTTTTTGTGTGTGAAATAAATATATCACACATATACTACATATATAAATATGTAGTATAAATAGTATATATGTAGTATAAATAAAGTAACTAGTCGTCAGATAAATGTAGTTAAAAGTATAACATTTAATCTGAAATGTAAGATAAGAACAAGTTCACAGTTGTAGCTACAGTACTCTTCTTTTTAAAATCACTGGCTCAATATAAAACTGTCAGACCTCTTAGATCTTAGATTTTGCTTCCTATAATAAGGACAAAAATGAATGAAGTTTGTTTCAAACTCTGAATACATGTCCCTACTCTCAATACAAGCAGGCTAAAAACCCTTTTAATTCTTTTAATGCCTGTTTTTTGTGTGTATTTTATCGCACATTTTTACTTTTAGAAAAGATATTTGTGACTTTTTAAAGCATTTTTCTTTGTTTTTGTAATTTCAAGCCCCCTTAAAAACTGTTAATTATTAAAGAGACTTTTGTTCTTGTGCTTGATTCACTTGAGGAGATTACATATTGACTTTGTTCAGTTTGACCTTAATTTAGTCTGACGTCTGTATGTCAAGACGTGGCCAAAAGTATGCGGACCATCATTTTTTTAACTCAAGAAATTTAATGACAAGCCTTTAATGAATTTTAAATAGATAAGATACTAATAAAAGTCAGTCAGTGTTACTTTCTACTCCCAGTGTTGATTTTCAAAGACTAATTGCAACCACTGTAGTGTTTTAGATACTTATAAACCTCCAAAAGACGTCC
This sequence comes from Lepomis gibbosus, assembly GCA_029875015.1. Taxonomy (NCBI): domain Eukaryota; kingdom Metazoa; phylum Chordata; class Actinopteri; order Centrarchiformes; family Centrarchidae; genus Lepomis; species Lepomis gibbosus. Next base: position 10,078 of record JAPMOB010246131.1, on the reverse strand, counting down.
AAATATGCAAATAGCCTGAGCCCTTCAGTCAAATTGAACACAATCCGCAGCCCGAACTAATGAGTGTCTCCAGTTTGAGTTTACATGACGACAACAACATTTGTTAGTAAAAACTCCAAACCAAATGAGCTCGTCACGACACGAGCCATCCAGCAGCAGCAGCCTCGCAAAGACCTGAGGTGACCTTTGACCTTTCAGCTGGTGATTATCATAAGGCAAAGCAACATGTCAGGTGTGTTTCTTCATCGTCACATGACCCTGTTTTTAATAAGATCTCTTCGATTCAACTTATCGATGTTTTGTGCAAATCCAAAAAGTTTCCTGCTGGACGATCTTATGTTGGGGTAAATGTTTAAAGTGAAAAGACTGAACACATTTTCTCAAACTTTAAATGAACTGATTGGTGATTCGGGGATGTAAAGTGATGAAACAGCGCCATCTTTGTTCCAAATACTAGAACTGCACGAAGCTGCAGCTGCAGATAACACTGGAACAGCTCTGTCACAGTGTTTTATGTTCAGTAAGCTCAGAGAATATGTGCAGAATTTCACCCTCTCCTGAAATAAATTAACAAATACAAAGGGAGAAAAACAAAGTAGGCAACATGATCTGATTTATTCAGGCAAAATGTAAAAAACTGAGAAGTAAATGAAAAGTTCTTTGAAGAAATGTTGGCTGTTGTCATGACATTGGGNCAAAGGCAGTGGTGAAATGCAAATCTGCATATTTAATGAGGAAATACCTCATTTGAATATAAAAACCTTGTAGTTGTAATTGTAAAGCATCTATTTATGTTAGCATTTAGCTTGTAACGTTTCATTGTGAAATGAGTAAGGTTAAAGATAAAGATAGTTTATCTCTGGTGTCTAGCCTTAAATAATATGAAAATTAATAGAAGGAATACAGTGACATCATATCCTGTTAATGTTATCTGCCTCATCCTTATACTTTCAATACTTTAAGTACATTTTCCTGATTATGTTTGCTTTTACTCAGGTGACACTTCAATGCAGGAGTTGAAACAGAGTATTTTTAAAGTGTGGTATTAGTTTTGAATACTTCCTCCACCGCTGTTAAAGATGAATCAATGAAATTTTCAACAGATTGTTTATCATTAACTATGTGTTTATTTAGCCTATACTTCCTGAACATTTAGCTGAATGTATTTATTTATTTTTCTTTTAACTTTTTAAATGTTTGCTTTTATTGTGTATCTTTTTATCTGTTTTTTTTATCTGTTTTATTGTCTTTGCACTAAAAAAAAGATGGTTTTGAAAAGTGCTATATAAATAAAGATTATTATTATTATTATTTATTTTATTTTTTATTGTTGTTGTTACTGTTATTATACTATATAACTAAAAAACTGTAGTATTGCACCAAACGGTTTTCTGTCAGCCTTTAATAAAGTTGTTTTTTTTAAATCCTATTTTTAATTAAATAAATAAATTGATAAGGAATAGAAGGAATTCGGTGACATCATATCCTGTTGGTGTTATCGACCTCCTCCTGAGAAGATGGGTAAAAGTAAGATGTATCACTCGGTGTCTGTTTCCGGGTATGGGCAGTACATTAGCTGTTTTTAATTTATTGTTGTTGTCTTGTTGACTGATATTTTTGAAATTTATTTTAAATTAGCCCTGGTGGTGCAATAACTCTTGTAGCATCAGTTTCTTTGTTTAAATCATTTATTTATTTATTATCTATGTATTTATTTTTTATTATTATTATTATTAAAGGGTATAGTATATTTTTAGCTTATTACTTTTATTGTTTTATTTCTTTATTTTTAAGTATGTACTTCTTTGCTCGTGTAGATATTCACTGTTGCCTGTGTGCGAGGAAGACAAAATCTAAATTCCTGTTAAGTATCATTATGGTATCTTATCAGTAAACAAAAATGAGCAAGAAGACGCATTTAAAGCCACATACATACAACTGATTCTTAACGTAAATCCTGTAACGTGAAAAGTATTAGTCCGTATAAAATTGGAGTAAAGTCTTATTTTAAGCAATATTTCAGACGATCTCTAAAACCGTCGCCTTGGTAACGGCTATGCCATCGCCGTCCGCTGCCACTTGGTTTAGCCGCGGAGTGACTCCTCTTTCGGTGTATACACGATCTTCGACAGAGTCCGGGTACAAGGTGGGGCAGAGACTCCTCTGGTCAACTTGTAAAAGTTCAGAGTGTGTCGGTGTATGGCGGATTCCTCGGCGAGCGGCAGGAAAACCCGTTAGCAGGTGCGTTGAGTGTCCTTTTTACGTGTTGTTTAAGTTAGCTTAGCGCCGCTCTTTAATGGCGTCTCCACTGAGGGAAAGAAACAAGGCGCTATCAACCGTTGCTTCACTGGCTAGCTACGGGAGCGGTGAGTGGCATTCCAAGCAGCCAATAGCAACCGCCGTACAGTAGTTCGACTTGCGCTTCATCCAATCGGAAGCGGCTTTGAGGAGTGCGGAGGCGGGAGCCGGGAAGAGCTAAAGTGGCTGCTCAATGTCTTGTAGAAACTCGTTCACAGCTGTCAGCTGGTTCACGCGGAGGGGAAGCTGAAGCTGTGTGTTGACAGGATGACTTATAGTTCCGCTTTTAGTCCGGCCAGGCATATTGTTCATATACTTCTTATTTGTTTTTACACCTGAGGGTATTCAAAGTCCCCACAATTACTCATGTTAGTCCTGGAGCTGACATATTTTTACTCCACTGCTGCTGCTGCTGTACCCTCATGTTGGAGACCTTCAGGCCCGCATTGAAGTCAGGCAGGAAAGGTCACTGACAAGAGGGGTTTTTTCCACCTACGTCGCTGCTGTGTATTTACAGTGGCTCCTTTATCAGAAGGTCCTTCACTTGACCACTCAACACTACTCCAATAGAGCCAGGGGTGCAACAGGAAAGATCTGGGACCTGTGAATGTGCCGTGGGCCCCCTGCTCAGGTTTTATCATTTGAGTGACAGACCAGGAAGATAAGTGTTTAAGGAGCTTTTAAAAACACATAACCTCATTTAGCAGTACCTACCTCTCTTTCAAAGGTACTTCTAACCATCTGGATGTAAACAAATTACAATTTTTAACCTGTTTTCTAAGTTTAAGTCCTCAATTCAAGATTGTTTTGTTTGTTGCAGGTCTGTTTTGTATTGCAGTATGTTTTAATAAATACATGTTTTAGATTGGAGTGTTTTTAATATTCATTGATTCATGTGTTTATTATGAATCTGTCTGGCTTTTGTTTTTATCAGCTTGTTTACAATTGTGGATCTCATCCTGTGCCTGTCTCTCCCTCTACCTGCTGGTCTCTGCCCGTCCCTGCTGGTCTCTGCCCGTCCCTGCTGGTCCCTGCTGGTCTCCACCTCTCTCTGCTGGTCTTCAGTAGTCAGGCGGAGCTGTGAGCCACTGGACTGAGACAGACCAGAGTTATGGCCACCGGCAAGAACAAGAACCAGACCTCTCTGGTCCTGCATAAGGTGATCATGGTGGGCAGCGGCGGAGTGGGGAAGTCTGCCCTCACGCTGCAGTTCATGTACGACGAGGTGAGACTGCAGCACTACATTTCCCATAAACCCTCACTGCTTCTGCTTCCTGTCAAATAATCTTTTCTCTGCTCCCAGTTTGTGGAGGACTACGAGCCCACCAAGGCCGACAGCTACAGGAAGAAGGTGGTCCTGGACGGCGAGGACGTTCAGATCGACATCCTGGACACGGCGGGTCAGGAGGACTACGCCGCCATCAGAGACAACTACTTCCGCAGCGGCGAGGGCTTCCTGCTGGTCTTCTCCATCACAGAGCACGAGTCCTTCACCGCCACGTCCGAGTTCAGGTTTGTTCCCGGCTTCAGCTTATCGATTACGCCTCACAGCAGCCAGCGCTCTGCGGTAAAGCTGCATGGCTCTTCCCCTAAAACTGTCTCACTGCACTCAGGTTCTTTCTCAGAGCGCAATTTTATAGACATAACGGTGCGACAGTGGAATAAAATGCATGTGAAAAGATGCTCATATATAATAACTTTGTCTGTTCTACATTTTACACACATAAGCACTCCACTAAGAATGAAACCTTTTAAGTACAGATATATAGTTAAGGTGGACATACTTCAGACACATGTTGTACTACGCACTTTATAATTATGGCTGGGCACATTGACGGGTTATTATCGTGTTAACGCATTAATTAATTACAGCTGACAATTATTTTATCGCACTTTAACTCAGTGTTTATACTTATTATTTTGAAATTGGGCTGCTCACTGGCTCTGAATACACATCCAGTCAAATCCTGGGTCACAGGAGGGTCGGGATGTGGATCAGTCTGCAAATCAGCCACCCAACCAAGCAGTGGAGGGAGGCTTCGGCGGACTACGCTGCAGCGTGAGGGAGAAGTAACCATAAACAAAAGCGAGAGAAGCGATCAAACGCTCTGTGCTCCTCAGGTGAACAGGAGACGCAGGCGCTCTATGGATAGTAACCATGGCAACGGCTTCTGTGCGCTACGCAGCTGTAGCCTATTTAACTTAAGTTGAAATCATCGGCTACATAACTTTAGCCGATAGGCCTGCCTTTAGTTTTGCGGGGACGCTCTGCCGTGTGAACTCCCTCCTGCTGATGTCCTGATAACTATTTAGATTCTGGAAACTCACAAACAGCGAGGATCAGTCTCTCTTCCGAAGATCTGAGCTGCACATAGCGTACAAAAAAGTTCAACACAATTCCTCACATTTAAGGAGACGAAACCAGCGAGTTTCAAACTTTTGCTCATGTCTGTTCATTTCTGTACTCGGGATGTTGATGATTAACAAAAAAGGAACTTGACCTATTTAAAGCTGCGTTTCTCTTGTCTCCTCCAGAGGACTGTGGAGGGCCGGACAGCTTTAACTGAAACCTTTGACTCAGTTTAGCTTTTTAGCTCTCGCCAAGTTTACACAACAAAAGTTACAAATATCTTAATAAAATGTGTCTTACATTTAAAAGCTGTGTGTTGTGTTCAGGGCGCAGTGGGATAAGAGATGTGTTTGACTCTGGGTCCTTTTTGTGTGCGTCAGGGAGCAGATCCTGCGGGTGAAGGAGGAGGAGGCGATCCCTCTGCTCGTGGTGGGGAACAAGTCGGACCTGGAGGAGCGGCGGCAGGTTTCCACTGACGAGGCCACGGCGAAGGCCGGCGAGTGGGGGGTTCAGTACGTGGAGACCTCGGCCAAGACTAGAGCCAACGTCGACAAGGTAACCAGAGCTCCGTGCGAGCTACTGTTCACCGACCACCTCATCTTGTCCAGTCGGGAAGAAAGACCGCGTGTCTTTAATTGTTTAATCTGAAACAGAGGAGTGTGACAGCTCATACTGCGGCAAGTTTGAGATAAGTGCTGCAAAAAAAGTTCAGAGTCAGAAATACTTTATTGATCTTTATTGTGTCAGTTGCTCACATTGTACATCAAGACATAAAGGAACAGAAATGATAATATAAAGTTTGTAAGTAAAGAAATGTATAAATATAAAGAGAGAAAATGTGGATATGTACAATATTTACATTATTGTAATGACGCATAGCAAATAGTTTTTTGCAGCTTTATAAAGTTCAGGATGTACAGAAGCAGAAGTAATTAAACAGAAGCAGAAGTAATACTTTTTGTTTTACACTGCGGTATTAGTGTAAAACAAAATTATTATTGGTAGTACTTTTACTTAACTACTTAAGTAAAGGATCTGAATATTTCCTCCACCACTGAAAACAGCAATAAAATATTATCATTCAGCTTTTTCTGCTGAGAAAGTTTGAAGCTGACTGATTTTAATTACTACACATCTTGTGCTTCAGTCGCTTTGCTGACGACACGATGGAGGTTTTCCTCTTTTAACGCTCTCTCCACTGCGTCGCAGGTGTTCTTCGACCTGATGCGAGAGGTACGCAAGAAGAAACTGGCGGAAAGCAAAGATAAGAACGGGCCGAGCGGCAAGAAGAAGAAAAAGCACTGCTGCTTACTTTAACTGCGAGGTCACAGGCGAGGTGACAAAGTGCCAACACCCAAAAACAGTCAGACGGACTGAGACAGGCAGCAGCTGCAACAACCATCAACACGCCTGACTGCTGCACAGAAACATCAACACTCAACAGCTGGGGAGACTTAATGCTCTGACTCCTCACCTGCACTTTTATTTGGGCATTTATTTGTACACCTGCAAATGTATTTTTCTCCAAATGTATAAAATCCAAATTTAAAATAATAGTTACTGGAAGTATTTGAGCTCATGTTGCCAAAAGACTCTCACTTCCATTAGTGTTTGCTTGGTAACCTTTAAAGCTTTCCTCATTCTGCTTCCTCTTTATGTACAGATTGTGTGGTCCGACTATATGTGGCCAAAAGTATGTGGACACTTGTGAGAGCATCTTTATTGACGTGCTGCTCCAGCAGCCTCCACTCCTCTGGTTTCTGTCTTGATGTTGTTGAACCTGCTGCAGGGGTTTGTTCCTTTTCAGACACCAGAGCATCAGCGAAGTCCAACGCTCATGCTGGTGATCACGTCAGGCTCACAGTCGGCGTTCCAGTTCGTCCCAAAGGTCATGTTCTTCCACACCGCGCTGGGAAAACCAGTTCTTTATGGCGCAGTCTGTATTTTTATAATAACAGATGTCGTGTTTCCGTTTCTGCTTCACTCTCAGTCAGCCCTCTCATGGTGTCATTTTTAGAGAAGAAGAAGCTGTAAAAAAGCCACCATACAATCAGACAGACGCAGTCAGAGCCGAGCTGGTGGACGTACATTTAGCAGCTAAAGAGCCAGGAGGAGGTGGAGACCAAACACAGAGCTGTCAGAGAGAGACATCACTGGACATCGATCAGGTGACACGACTGAATGAATGAGCATGTTCCTCTGAGACTGATGTGGAAATTTTACCTTGAAAGCGGTTATAAAATCAGTTAGTATGGGTTTCCATGGTAACAAACACATTTCCCAAACAGTGCAGAGAGAGAACGCAAGTTCATGACATGTCTCTGCTTTTTACGTCCAGCTTACATCACAGTGTTACGCTTCTGCACCGACTGTCACAGACTTCACTGTATTAGACCCGTGCTGCAAACCTGCACACGGGGGTGTCCATATACTTATGGCCATGTACTGGACGTTTCCTGTCCCACTATTAGCTGAAGATAAGCCATTTTCCCAGATCTGTCAGTGGAGATGTTCCAGGGTGAGATTTTTGTGCCTTAAACTTTTCCTCGTTTGACACGTTTTGTGGTCACGGCTGACTGTGAATCGGAGAAAGAGAGAGTTTTAGTCCTCCATGACGCCACGAGTTCCCTGCTTTTGTTACTTTTGTCTGTTTTGAGTTGTTTTCACACATTCCTGATAAATAATCAGAACACTTCCAGACACTCCTTTTGTACGACAGCTTTAACTCTTCACCTCCCTCACCTAAGTATAACTTATAATCATCTTTAAAAGGGAATTACTATTTAAAGGTCATCGGGGTAATTATCTGTGTATTTATGACGTCTGTGGTTTGAAAGTTTGTTTGTGTTGCCCCGCCCACACCGAAAAACTCATATCCATTTGATAATAGACTGATCACTACTGCTTTGTTTGATCGAGCCCGGTGGGATCAAACATATTCTAGCAGCTTTAATATGCTTGTAAACACCATTTTAAAGTGTATTATACAAGTTAGAGGAGTATAAATGAAAAAGGGTTACACTTTAAATTGTAATCACAACTTCTTGGGAACTTCTGTGGAAATAAAAAGTAAAATAAAAGCTTTGCCAAAAGACAAAAGCAAATATCAGACAGCTCTTCATAATACAGTCCTGTGTTTATCCCGTTTTGTTTATCTTTAGTATCAAAGAATCTCTGTTCAAAAGCCATTTACTTGTTGTGAATGTGAAACATTTTAAGATTTACAATAAAGCTGAATGCCACCAACAGAATGTTTGAAAATAAATTGTTTTATTTCTGACTTGATGAAATAACCATCTCTGGGAGGTGGACTTAAAAATCAAATAATAAAAAAATGTCCTTATTAATGAAGTAAAAGTATCCGGAAGAAAACAGTGACTGTTGTAATATATTCTCTGGTCACTAGATGGCGTCGCTGGCTTAACTTTGGATAATAGATTCATTTCAGTTCATCAGATCCACCAAAGCATTTTATCATAACTCTATTTTAACTCAGAAAAATTGTCACTTTGCTGTTTAAGTTTTATTTCATTAAAACAAGTTAAAAGATATGTTAGTGGAGTAAAAATGCTGTAACTTGTTTCCAAAGTTAAGTTAAATTTCTCTTGATTTTAGTGCTGATGTTTCAACACATGTTCTAGGAATAGGTTGATTTCTAGTATTCTAGTAATTGTCACTTATTGACACAGAATAAGGTTTTTATAACAGACATTACTTCATAATGTGAAGATTTGTTGCACTAAAGGCAGATCAGCTGTTTCGGAAGTTTGACCTTTGACCTCCCAACCAGCAGGTGACCTCTGGTAATACGTAAAGTTAAGGTTTCTGCTGGGTCAAATGTGTGAGAGGAATCTGCTAAATCTACTTTGTCCCCTGGTTTTAAATGATGCTGGTGCGTTATTTGTTAGGACAAATATTAAAATGCACTTTCGTTTGTTCTGAACATCAACATATAACATAAATCTAAAAATGTTGATCTTGAAAATAATTGTATGAAGAAGTCAAACACTGACGCTTTATCTCTATTTCAGGTCAAACTCGTTTGACTAGCAGAAGCAACTCTTCTTCCTGCTGCTCTGTTTTTATTCTGTCCTTCCTTGATTTTAACTTTACTGTTGGTGTTTTTTTGTTTATGCTGATTTCCTGCAGCACCGAGATTCTAAATACTGTTGTCACAAAACACTCATGAAGAATATCATAATTTAGACAAGTTAAATAAAATTTACAATATCAGTAATATTAAAAAATAAAGACAATACAAAATCTGAGCATTAAGATAAATTAAATAAAAGTTACAATATCAGTTATGAGATACACTTAAAATTAAAATAGCAATAAATTATAATTTATTAAAACTAAATTTAAAATCTCAAAAGTTAAATAAGTTAAAGATAAAAATTACAATATCAGTGACATGAAAAACATTTAAATTAAAAATAATACAAAATACAATAAAGTATAATTTGTTAAAAATTATTTTAAAAATCTCAAAATGTTAGTAAGTTTAAATAAAGTTACAATATCAGTTCTGAAATACATTTAAGATTAAAAATGTGAAAAATCGAATTTATTAAAAATACTAAAAAATCTTAAAAGTTAAATTTAAATTAAACATTTTAAACTCTCCATTTATATAACAAAATAAAGTAAACATGGAATGTTTACATGGAACAATGAGAGCTGAAACAAACATATTCAGAATATGACTGTGATGTTTTCTTCCAGTGGGAAAGAAACCCTATTTTAACTTTAAAGTGATTAAAAGAAGAAACGTTTCCTTTATTCAATTTGTGTTTGCCAAAAATCCATTCCAGTCGTGACTTTAGGCTCCTTTCCTTTATATTTTAAAGTTTATTTTGTATTTATTTGCCCTCATTATGTTCCTCCTCTCCTCCTCGAGTATGAAATCACAATATGATTGACGTATACAAGCTGCTGTGTTGAGTACAGAGACAGTGGATAATCACTTCCTTCCCTCTGTGATGATCTGAGACTTTCACTGGCTTCAGTTCAGATATGACAGACACGAAACCGTCTGTGGATCCACGGTCTTCTGCAAACAGCAACACAATAGCAGCTTTGTTTGAAACACTGCTGGAGAGCCGGCAGAGCTGCTTTCTGTTGTCTATTGTGGTGAACACGCCTGCTGGATGCTCTGAAACACACGGACATACCAGCAGCAGAACTTGTTTTGGTTTGACTCTCAAGAAATATCACTACTGTTCCTTTGACTTGTTGTTCCCTTTGACCTTCTTTCCCTTTTGCTCCCTCTTGGCTTCTTTCTCACTTTAATTTATATTACTTCTTTTTACTACTTTCCCACTAACATTCCTTTTAGTTTTTGTTACCTGTTCCCTCTTACCTTGTTTCCCACTTACGTTCCTTTTACTTTTTGTTCCCTCTTACCTTGTTTCCCACTTACGTTCCTTT
>JAPMOB010246130.1:0-27226 GCA_029875015.1 Lepomis gibbosus | reverse complement strand
CCCCCCATCTTGTCCGGTAAATCTACTTTGGGGCTTGTTGTTTCCGTTAAATGAACTGAATGATCTAACGATGTGTAGCATTTTCATATTGACAAATTGATCATAAGTTTAAACATTAATGTTTGAATGCACGATCTAGGCAGCTTAGAAGCAGCTTAAAAGGGCGACCTGGCGGGGTTTAAAAGGTTTTATGCATCCAAGAAACTTCTATAAAAACCAGACCAGGCGTCTAATGGAGACCTGTGTTTATTTGTCAAAATGTGTTCCCACACCAGGCCAGTAAACGGGGTAGGCGTCTATGTGTAACTCAGCTATTAACTGAAGTTTGAAGGTACGTTAGATATTATCCAGTTTTATGAAGGCAGCTGATGAGTGAATTTTTTGTTTTTTTAAGTATTGTTGAGAAAAGACAAAAAATAACAACAAACACAGGAGCTGTTAGGAAGAGAAGCAGTCAGACAGACAGGCTGAGTAGAGAACAAAGACCTTTAAGGCGGTGTGTCGCACAAGTGTTAAACAAAGCTACCTGTCAAACGGCTGTCTGCAAGGAAAAAAAAACAATCCTCAGATCTCCACAGCTAGACGTCACACACATACTGAGACACACACACCAACTTTTCCTTCTTTTCAAAGCCAGGTTAGACATTATAGAAAGACAGGCCTACTGAATTAGCCCTTAAAAGCACCAGTCTAACATCAAAAAGACATCAGAGCGGGTTGCAGATACACAGATGTACAGATATTATAAATATATATATACACACGCACAGAGGCCTGGTAACAAAGCCTGGGAGATAGCTGATGTAATTGGACTGTAAGTCCCACAGAGCAGTGAGTTGTGAGGAGTTGGGAGGCACGCAGCCGGCGCTGGGCATTAATATTGAGCAGAGAGCCGCAGGCCATGACGTACTTTCACCCACAGAAATTTGGACTCTTTTAGTCTCCCAGAACAAAAAAAAAACAACAACATGGGCACAGTCGGGTTGCAGCCAAAGCTGACCTGAAGAGCTTTGTGTCTGGAGCAACAACTGAAGTCAGGAATGCACGGTTGAATTCATTAAAAAATTATTTGATTTTTCACTGCTGCATAATGGGGTGCTTGTAACTTTCTACAGGTAACCACAAAATCTGTTCTTTAGTTCTGTAGGTATACAAAAACACTAAAACCAACTATGCATTGATCCATCTTACAATACATCCTGTCTATGATCTCGACCCATTCTTTACTACTAAAGGTAAAAATGTGTTACAAAAATATTACGTAAGGATACTTTATTTCTATTGCACCAGCAGTATATCAATATACTTTGACTGAAAAGCTAAATCATTTTCTAAAACAGCTGGGCACTCCAGTTTTTAGAAAACATTACTCAAACAGGAATAATTACTGCATTTGTTGGGGACTGTTTATGATGGTGGATTAATTCAGTGCTCTTATGAGTATTCACAGCAACAGGATGGTTTCCGTGAGATTGACTGAAATGAACTTAAGTTTTGGGCAATATGAACCTTTATGCAGAGAGGAATAGGATCAAGACTTTGGCTACACAGACGATATGTCAGCAGGAGCTATTCATCGTTGGTTTTGGTCTTTCTGTAGGATTTGTTGACACTAAAAAAATAAATAATAAAATAGTAATACATAAATTTCTACTCAAAGATGCAGCCTAATGGGTGAGCCTGCATCCCTCCAGCTTTGCCCAAGGAAACTCTTGGTCTTTTCATGCTGCTGAGCAGAGCAAAGGCCAGCTACATTCTGATGCCACATTTACAGCACGCTTGCTGGAGTTGTAATTAAAAAAAAAACACTAAGTAGTACACTTTGCGGAGATGGTTGGTATTTCACAGTCTATGCTGGGAAAAAGTGAAACTGTTTGGGTCAATAGCTTTTTAATCAGAGCATTTGCTGGGACTGTTTCAAAGTGATTGCAAAAGCCTTGAGGCCGGACCTAAAATATTGGGCTGCAATGAGCTGGTCCGAGCCCTGGCAATGGAAGTCTGTTAATTACATTGGTTTCTAATGGTCGTAACCAGAGAGAGGTTAGCCACTCAGCAGGCTTCAGTGCATTATTGAAGCTACCTTCTTTTCTGCAAACTTTCTAAACTACATTTTTATAAGTCAAGAGTTTTCCTTAGACCACTGATGCAGTGATGATCAATTCTACAATAAATGCTGTATGTAATTAATCAAACCTCCTCCATTACATCAGAGGTGCACAAAACTTTGTTTTAGATTTAAGGGGATGATCATTTTAAAATCATTACTCTCATTTTCAGTGAAAAACATATTATGATGTGATGGTTTTAGGGGATTGGTACCAAACAAAGATGTTTTCTTAAATCTGTGGAATATAGTATAAGTCAGCAGCACTACAATATTTATTTTAAAATTGTAAAACAAATATTGCGCCTCCTACAAATTTAAAATTGCGGAAAGCCATATTGTGTTTTCAATAAATTTTTGATTAATTGTTCAGCTCCTAGCTCTAAACACACATCAAGGACAGATGAAAGAATGAGAAAATAAGAGATGAAACAGTGTAAAATATTTTTTTTAAACAGAACACAAGAATGAATGACGGGCGAACAAGTTAGAGATACGAGCGGAGAGAGAAAGCTGAACAATAGGCATGTCAGAGTCAACTGCTAATCTGTGATTAGATAGTACTAAGGTCTGATAATACTCAAATGTGAGAGCAAAGAGAGCGGGTCTTCTTCTGCTTCCTCTGTCAATCAAAGATGCATTTGTGTGTGTGTGGGTAAGAGAGAGAGAGAGAAAGAGTATATTAACAAGGCAAATAGCTTTTTCGCCTTATCTTCCTTGCAAGGGAAGAGATAACGTCCAATGAGAGCGGGTCTCGGAAGCAGCCTGGCTCCCCCTTAAGGCCGTCTGACATGAATAAGAAACAAAGCAACGCATGAACTCCAGGGACATTTCAGTGTTTCTAACAATAGCATGCTGCAGATATGTAACTCAGTAACCCCAGGGACACATCAGCATAACAGCTGGACATATACAGGAAAGGTTTAACAATATTACACAGCGGGTATGGGGAAGCATAGTTATGTAGCTGATATTGGCTTTTCACTAAAAACTGGATCTGTTCCAGTACATGTTGCCTCTGATATGAAGGATATGATCCACTTTGGGAGATTACATTTTCAGTCAACAATGCTCTGGTTGTATGTGAGAAGATAGAAATGATTCTAATGCAGCTCTGATAGGAGTCAACAGTGTTTAGCATAAATTACCCTGGGATTTAATACTGGAACTGCTGTGTGGGATTTGCTGTTCTGGGTTACTGTACTTTTTTGCAGAGTTTTAATGCCTCAAGAATTTTCCACCACACAATATCTCTATTCTAGTATCTAGTATTATGCTTACATGCTGCAATTTTACATTAGCCAAGGAGAAAGGTAATATTGAACAGATTACAGGTTCTCTCCAAATGAGATTCCCCATCAGGGTTTTTCAAATTAAAATTTCAAATATTTACATTATTTGTCTTCCTTTAAAAAAAATAAAAAATCAACCCTTAAATGCATTGGTGTTTTTTCAAACCACTCACAAATGCATATTAAGCAAGATATTAAAAATCCTTCTGCCTGTACACTTTTCATAAACTCTTATTAGCAAACACACATTTATTTGCCTTTTTTAATACTTTTAAATTCATTTATAGATGTCAGAAACATCTTTAAAGAACATTCATTAATATATTTCATCATTCCCCATTTTAATTCATGTTTATACAGTACTATCTTACACTTAGACCATTGTAACATCTTAGACTGGCACCTACCAAAACCCAAATTAGTCAGCACACTAATCACAAATCACAGTCACTTGCTTGCGGTCATTGCAACATGAGTTGCTTGGTAGGTGCCAGTCTAAGATATTACAGTGACCTGAGTGTAACTGTAAGAATTCTATTATCGGGCACAAAAAATGTACTTCAGGTACATTTTCATTTCCAAAGCTACTGTGTTATTACGTCTAGTTACTTATGTAGGTTAAAAAACAGCTTTATTTCCCTGTGAGGTTATAATTGGTCATTGGTAAATAATAAACATTTAAATACTGACTGCCATGAATGATGACGATGATGATGCCACACTGGTTCCTCAATTTGACCACAGGTGCTGTATCATCGTGATACAAACACTGCTTTCAGATTTGTCTCACACTGTAAGAATGGTAATGCTATGCTTAAGCAGTGTGTATCATTTTCACACCACCTCTTCAACTGCTGCAACATTAATGTGTGTGCAGTATTTCTATGAAAACCCTCTGCCATACAAGCTTTATGTGTGCTCTTTAAAAATTCTTCAAAAAACTGCATGGGAAAATCAGAAGATGGCAAAAACTAACATGGCAGCCTTTTCTGGTTCAGCCTAAAGTTACTTTCTTTTGCCTTCGGAAACTCTTTAATCCTTAACTGCACACATTTTATTTTGTAGTTGAAAAACATCCTCTCTCTGCCTTCAGGAGGACTGAGGCTTTTACCCCCACCTTTTCCTGTCCTGTGCCTCTACACTGACTCTGATGGCTTTATCAGTGCCAAAGAAGATTCACTCACAATGTGAGATAATAACAAATAAATCATCCACCAAAGGCAGTGATATTTTTTAAGATGATAAATTGGATAGTTTTGGCCATGGCGATGAATCTCTGAGCTGGACGAGTCAAAACAAACAGGCAGCTGATTTGTTTTATGTTGCAGCACACAATGAAGTAGAGTCTAATTTACGGTTTGCATGTCTTAATAAGCAAACATTAGAGGTGGATATGAGGATGCTTAAATAGGAATCACAGTTGAATGAGTTAGGAAGGAGATTCTAAATTAATATCTTACTCCATGTGCAAAATAAAACAGTATCAGTGAAATGTGGATGCATAAAATAAGACCTCTAATAACATATTTCTGGCCGGTAATGTCCGGTAATTTTTGACGCATATGAATAACAATGAAACTGACCAACTGAGGATGACCAATTATTCTTGAAATCCCACAAAGAAGAGTTAAGCATACTACTGTTAATAAACGCTTTCAGTCCCATGAAATGACTAACTGCCTACATGTTAACTTTTTATAAACTGTCCACAATCCAGGAGCAACTTTCCCTCATTCTTTTATGTTTACACATCAAGTTACAATAACAGATTTCAATACAGCCTCTCTGATCTCCAGTCCAGCAGTGGGGAGATCGTTGTAAAGGTGTTTTGTGCTGGACTTGTAAGCAAATAATCTCATTTGGCTGCCCTCAGACCACAGCAGCACTTCCTCCTGTTGGTTCGCTTTGGTTTTGGTTGAGGTCAAAATGTCACACAGCATGAATGACTTGTAGAGACTAATATGACCTACTGCTGCGTGTGTGTGTGTGTGTGTGTGCTTATGAAGACACATAACAAAAGGGGGGTGAAGAGAAAATAAAGAAAAGTGTGCTGTGGCAATTACACAGTCTGTCTCAGCACAGCAGGAGGAAAGGCTCGGTTCCTCTTCTGATCGAGTGTGTGTATAGTTGTTAGGAGGCTACAAAGTCGGGGCCTCGAGCACACACACCCACACCCACCTACACACACAGAGTACTGATGAAGGTTTTGCTAGGGAAGGAGGAGGACTCAGCCCATGTGTGACCTTGTTGACCAAACCAATTTTCCCCTTGTCAAGCAGTCTACTGTTGTGAGTGGCTGTGTGTTTCTGGCTGTGCGTGTGTTTTTGAGACAGAATGAACTACAGCATGTGCACTAATAATGTGTTGAAGGAACAAAGTAACAGACTGGTCCAATGGGAATACAGTACAGAATCCTACACACACACAGTTAACCCAGAATAAAATGTGTGTGTTTTTGCATGTAACATGGACTCTTACAGTTCCAGTTTGCTGTCAGCTCATTGGCTAATCCCGACTGTTAAAACGAACAGCTGTTATAGCCTATGGACACTTTTATATCTAAATATGAAATAAACTACATTGCCTGTTTGGCAACTGCATTAACACATTGCAAAGTAGCTGTGGTCATCATTATTTAGTACCAATCAACAGTTAATCCAGTAGATTTTGTTCAGGAACAAACTGGACTGATGACATGATAAAGTATTGTTATAAGGTTTCAGCTTGAAAAGCCAAATTTCTGAGGGAACGCGCTGTATCTAATGAAAGATCTCCTACTACAAAGAGACTGAAAAGCACATCAACATCAGGAAATGAATTGATAATGGAAGGTGGAAGCCATATGAAGCTACTAACCTTGTCTTGAATACAGATTCATCTTTATAACAGCAAACATTCTATATTTGCATCACATGGTAAAATAACAGGAGCTAAATATCTGACCTCTGAAAAGTCAGAGGTAAACAAGGTAAATCTGTCATATGATGTGTTAATATCATGTAGTCTGAGCCAATGAGGGATCCTGAGGCAATCTGTTAACTTGTGCATGCAAACGAGAGTTTGAGATTATTGTAATTGAATTGTCTTCAGGGTCAGGGGGTTTAGTACAGATTGTGTTTGATTTGTTTATTAAATCTTGTGTGTGCGGGTAACCATAAACTGGTGTAGATTGACAACAGTCAGCGTTTGACACAATCATTTAGACACAATTTCTTAACTATTTGTATGTTTTGCTTAATTTTACTTAATTTTGCTTAATATACTGTATTTACTGTTTTTTTCTTCCGTTTTTGTTACATCATTTCATCCTATACTTGTTTCATGTCCTCTAGTTTATTATAACTTTACTGTGGATTTTTTTAAATATTGACTTCAAACATTTAGGCTATTACCAGGTTACCAATCGTGTGCTTAAAGGTGGCGCTATAATTGAAGCTGAAATACCGTGGGAAAATCCTATTCATTTGAATGGGGGCCAGGGTCGACTCCCGCGGGCTCCGTGGGGCTTGGACCCCACTTTCAACTGCTTGCTGTTCTAGTTTTATATTGACTTCTAACCTATAGGTCGTTACCAGGTTACTAATAGTACAATGCATTATTTTGATGTTGCCTTATCATAACATATGGAAAATTAAAATCCTCAGAGTGACATATTTAAACATACACATGTATACACACAGAGTAAAAGGCTCTCGCTCCATTTAATTGCTGTTCCCTTCTGCAGACTTGTGTGATCAGTGATCCAGTCAATTATTTTATCTCTGCTTGACCTTTACATTATCAAATGTGTGTGTGTGTGTGTGTGTGTGTGTGTTTGTATTTCCCTCCATCTACTGATTCACTGAACCGAGTTTCTTATCTAAAGTGATTTTGGTCAGTCAGCCTCAGAAGGAAATACAACCTTGTGGCAGTGTTACAAGTGCACAACCTCAAATCCCCACAAGGCAATTTAACCTTTAACGTATGTGTTTGAGTGTGCGACTTGTGCGAGACACAACAACAGCTCTCAAGCTCTAACCATTAGCTTTTAATCCAACAGCCTATTTATTATCAATTTTATTTAACAAAATTAGGAAGCAATATATTGTAATTTGACAATACACATATGTCTCAATAGTTTCAAATAATCCTATATTTCTTATTTTTACCCAAATTCTCAGTTAAGCTCTCAATATTTATGTACTAAAACCAACTGTCTCTAGTTTTCATTCACATTTGATTGAACTTATACTTATAGTTGTGTTAGCAACACAAAATAAAGCCTGACAAAGACTTGTTCATTTTGGCCCCTACAGACTACCCTTTTCCTGACTCTAGGAATAACTGCGGAGGCTCAATTTAGACTGGCTTTTCCCTTTGAAGTTATTGTGATATGAGCTTTGTACTCTTAGAGGCACTACAAAGACCGGCCTTTGTTTATACCCATTACAATCAAAACACAGGCAACCTTTCACTCCTTTAATCAAACCTGATGAATGTTTGATAGTCATCAATATTTTGCTTTGGCCTACTTCATTATCATTACTAACTTTGGGTTTTTGACTGTTGCTCATAAAAAAACAGCAATTTGAAGACATTATATTGAGCCTTAGAAAATATGATGCATTTTTCACTATTTTCTGACAGTTAAAACAGTTTTAACTTTTGTTTAAACTGTGGTTCATTCAGCGTATATTTTTGTAATTCAGTAAAACAGTCTAACTTTATTCATTTATTCATGTAGTCTAATTTACATAATTTTCAATTACACAGTGTGACCAAATTGCTATCTCTTATTTGGTTATAAGTAAGTTGGTGGTGGAGGACAAACATAAAAATTTGTTATTGGAGTCAACCGAAATCTAAGTTGTTTGAAATTATACTGTAGCATCTATGGATAGGCATGGGAAACCTCCCAGAATGCACCAGGACAACAAACTCATGAACACAGGTTTTATTTTATGTGTCTGCTGTTCCAGCGTTTTACATTTGCACTCAGCAAAGTTTTCCTCAATGCTATCCAGTTAGTTATTTAATAGTAAAGCTCATTTGGTGCGTAAAGAGGGGTAAGTCAGGTTAAAGAGTCAATTGGCCATCAATCCAAGAGCCAGTGCTTATACTCCAGCTCTTCCTACAGTGTTGCTTTCAGTCAAGACACTGATTGCAAATACAATACTGGAACCTCATGTGATTAAAACTAAAAAAGGAAATTACCTACTCCAGTTCAAATCAACAGTTTGCACACTGTTATGAAATGTTATATTGAACTTAAAAATATTTAGTATGAATTTTTACTTCAATTTTGTTGTAGAAGAATCGGTAATAAAAGCAATTGTTGTCTGGGTAAATGCTTTACAAATAAAGTCAAAACAATCAAAACATTTTCAAATCCGTCTAAAATTTGCAAGTTAATATCTGGACTGTTACACCACAAACTATTAAGCAAATAAGCAATAACCAATGAAAGAAAAATGAACAAAAAAAGAGCAAATGACTTAATGATTTAAGTTGAAACGGTGTGTATCATATTAGTTAGACCCTACTTTTTTCTGTCCCCAGTCCCCCTCCTTTCATCTGTAGCCCTGCTCTCTCCACAGAACAGATTAGACCAGTCTAAAAAGAGATTAAGATAGATATCCAGAAAATTCATCCTCTACGGTTGGTAAATAACCTTTACTTGGCCGTATGTGTGTGAGAATGTGTGTGGATATGTAATACTTGGGAACAGCAGGAGGATAGCAGAGATGGCCGAAAGGGGTAAAAAAGGATGGGGGCGGTTGTTTTTCTCTTTCAGTCCCAAAGCCAATTTTCTCACTGAGTGAATGGGATTTCCTGAGGACAGAAGATATAAGCTGTCTGTCGGCTCCGCCCAACGCACTGCAACACTGTGTGTGTGTGTTTGTGGCTCAGCTGTCAGTGGTCAGGAGAGCAGGTTGTTGTGCTGACCTGCGCAGCGAGAGGTCAGAGATGGGATTACACTGTGGGAGGCATTGTGTCAATAAGCTTGACCCTGCCAGGGAGTGTATGTCTGTATCAGAGCCAGGTATTGATAGAAAGCGTAAATTTTAAATAGTTCAGATGGACATCAATCGAAATGATCAAATCATGCAGGGACGTAGTGAGTGAGTGTAGGGTTATATTGGAAAAATGAGTGGTTTGAAGATGAGATATATTTAAAATATAACAGCTCACATTTTCTCTCTCCTAGATGACATTTAAAGTGTAATGAACAAAAACAAAGTTTAAAACCCTGGCTCCTGCCTCACCTCCATACAGCAGGCCAATCACAGCGTGAAGTGGGTGTGATGTTTGATTGTCATTTTCGGAAAGTTACAGAAATTGTTGGACACAGACCTCTACATCCAAATCAGCTTCGGAAAGGTGTGGGGAGAAGAGGCTTCTAAAGCTGTTTGACTGACAAGTACACCTGATTAATTAGTTGTCTTTAGGACTGGACATAGGGCCACAACTCTTTTTATATATATATATAAAAATAAATAAAAGAAAAACTGCATCCTCGCATTTGAGAATAGAACAAAATTAATCAAACAATCATTTCAGCTTACAGACATTCGATTTGTTGGACAGTGTCTACTGTCACCAACAACGTCAGATGCACAAATCATTTATTTATGGTGCAATCACATCTACAGTTTGTTGTGTTTGATCAGAGACCTGTCAAGTCATAGATTTCTGAAACCTTGCAGATTTGAATTACAATCTCACTCCTACATAAATATTTTTATCTAAGTATCTGAGTGTGGTGCCTCCTGGGTTTTAACAGCATTTTTTTTTACAAAGATAAAAACTTGACCAAAGAAGGAAACTCTCCCACAGATCCATCTACCTACTATGTCCCTTTGTTCTTTTTCAGGAACATGGAGGAACTGACGCATATCCCACCATGCATTAGGAAAAAAAAAAAAAGTTCAGACACAATCTTGAGAGGTCACCAGTCTATGAACATAAATGCATTCAAAGCACTAATGTGCAGTTTGGAAGTAACTTTAATTCACCAGAGTTGTAATTTTAACGACTCTGGGAGGAAACCAAAGTCTCCAAAGGGAATGCTGGACGAACATGACTGAACATGAATTTTTAATAACCTCAATCTAACGTGCTCAGTGTGAATGCATCTTTTGTGAGCATTTAAAGCAGAACAGAGACAAACAAATAGAGAGACCTAGAGAAAAAGATATCAGACAGGTGGTATTTTTTTGTAGGGTTACGAGGGTACTCCCATGTTTGTGAGAAAGAAGATTTCACTAAAGAATGAGTGAAATGAGCAGTAAAGTGTCAAGATATCATTGCAGCTTTCTATCCAGCTCTTCTTCCTTCCATCCAGTCGCTGCAGAATGAAATGGGATGGAGTAAATGAGAAGGTGTGTGTCTGTGAGAGTAAATATCACACTGATTGGACGTCACAGTCTCAGGAGGTAGTTCATCAGTGTGGCTTTCTCTTGGCTGCATGTGTGTTCATGCACGTGTGTGTGTGTATTCATGGTACTTCCCTTCCTCCCCCTCTGCAGCAGGTAGTTGTGTGCAGCTGTCCTTAATCACCTAATCAGAAGCTGCAAGTTGTCAGTGGACCATTCAGCAGTTTAGTCCGTGCATTGTAAGTATGTGCCAGAGGGTCATTCGGGAGGTCCTACACTGTTTGTGTGTATGTCTTTTACCCCTAAAATCCAATGACTATGGCACGTTATAGTCAATGCTCGTGAGTCTACCAGATGCGGCCACAGCGGGTTCCAGATTAGTCCCAGAAGCTGCTCTTTGCTCCTCAGAGAATAGGTAGCAGGTCTATTTTTGCTGTTAGCCGCATCAAGCAGCACAGAGCAGATCGAACCAGGCAGGAAGACAGACACAGAACAGCAGAGAGAATCTGGTCAGTTTTTTAAAATAAAACACCCTGTGGACACTCCCGATCATAAAACAACAATAAACATGGTGTAAACAGACACAAAAAGAAATCATTTAACTACGTAGCCTACTTAATCATAGTAGAAGCACAAAATGCAAACACTGATTACCAAATCAACAAAATCTAAGCATGTTAGCAAAATCAGGCAGGCAAAACGCTCTGATTCTGAAATGCTCCTTGTGGGAAATGCAGCCTGAAGTTGATGGAAAGAAACGGGGTCACAGGGAGCTGTGAAGAAGGTAGTAGAAGCACAAAAAGGACAATTTAATAACAAGCCAATAACGTGGGGCAGGCTGCATGAAACGCTTCTGAGACGCTTCCAGTGGACTTTGACACAGGGCTATGGACGCATCAAAACCGTGGCGCAGCCGTAACGTGTTGTAGCCAGAGTCAGTGGATTCCTGGCGTTAGATTAAGACCTGTAACAAACTTGTACCTTCTTTATCTTCACGGAATTTGCTTTCTGTTTGAAAGTAATACCAGTTTTAAGTTTCCATTTTTCTGGTAGTTGTTGTAAGAATTCACTTCCTGTTTAATTGTAATAAAACTCCTGTTGTCTGATTTAAAATGATTTTCCTTTTTTTTAATTTTCTCCCCAGGAAATTAAAATAATTTTGCATGTGTTACTCCCCGCAAACATCCTTGGGAGGCAATAGTGTATGCTTGTTTGTGTGATTCTGCCTGTAGGTGTCCACCTTACATTCAGATAAAGCCAGGGATTAAGAGGACACTTTCTCTCCGCTGTCTGTGTTTGGTCGCAGAATGCGGCCATGTCTTATGTCTGAATCCTTACGCAGTGTGTTTGTGTATGAGCTTTGCGGAAAATATGTACATTCAAAAGTTATAATCAAATAATGTACTTTAAACTAATGTAGAATGAGAAAATGACCAAGAAGTGAAGACCATTGTACATCCTCAACTTTCTATGCATGAACAGATACTAGATGCAGAAAACAAGCCAGTATTGCCCTGCAGCTTCCCATCTCACTCAGTTACATTCATTCTTCCTCTCCTCAATGTAAAACAATTTTCTCACGCCAGCCATTCACCTAGTCATACACTGTACCACTTCTTCTTTTTCTGCTGAACCACATTCCTCTACATAATTCCTTCACATAGCTCATTTATAGTTCTTGACACAGCACTTCTTCTTTCTTGTAACTGTGGGCCTCTCCACCTCCAGACACGGTTTGTCTGGAGGGATCTTCAACGTGTCTTGGGTATATGTACATCTGGATTTGATGTTTTTTGGCTCTGTCTAATTTACAGTCTGCTATGTTAATGTGGGACAAATTTGGGGACAAACTGAACACACTTCAGCATTTCAGACACCATATTCAATCTTACATTATTGACTGAAGAGGCCAGCTCTCAGACCATATTTGTTATTACGTCACATTAAGGCTTTTCACACTTGTGTTTCTTAGCCATGGGCTAACCTAAATCCCAGGCTAGAGAAAGCCCTATAGCTAGCTTAACCTCATTTTATTCATTACTCATTATCCACTCACCCAGGGCTAACAGTAAACGTTGGGGTATGAATCACACTGTAACATCTTCAAACTGCTGACAGCATGTACGTTTCAATTTTTTTTAAACTTTAAACACTGAATTGGTTTGATTGTAACCTTGACTCACACTAGTACTCCCTCCGCCCTGGAGAGGGGTTAAGTATGTACTGTGGATGCTGTCAGTCCGAGACTAGCGAGCCCAAGGCTAAGCATATTGTGTGAAAGGTATATCTGGCTGATCCAAATTTTCATGCAATTTTTACAAAGCTGTCACCAGCACTTGTGAGAAAATGAATTCAAGGAACCACATAATGAGATTTTTTTAAGCAAGCAGCTGTTAAAGTTACCACCCTGTCAGCCATATGGCACAGCAACACATCAAAAACGTGTGTACAGCTAGATGTCCTGCTGTTTCTGAACTTCAGTGCAGGAACTGTCTACTTGTCTGTAAGCTTGTGAGTCACAATCTGCCACTTGGTTTCTCAGCCTTGGTCTTAACTCATTTTGTTCTGTTTGCGCTGCATTTATGTCATATCAGACTGACCATGAACGCAAGCTAATGAGTGTGAGAGACGCATTATATTTCTATATAATGTAATTACAAGCATCGTAATTACTGTCAGAACATGGAGATATTTGTAGGGCATGGTATCACTTGTCATCAGGAACTGTAGAAGTGTCCAAATGCAGAAAGCAAAATGGGGAATAACCTTTCTCTGTTGAGGTATTTCAGAGAACAGGATGTTTGTTTATCCAGAACACCACAGGACTACAGGGAAATATGGGAAATGGACAAAAGTGATTATGGCAAATTCGCCTGGTTGACAACTCAGTAATTGAGGCAGGGAAATTGTAGAAACCCCCAGTTTGTTCTGGAAATTATTGTGTTTTTACAAACATGTGTCAGAGCCCTAATAGCGGGTTTTGGCCTTATTTTTCTGGTGGGGTCTAATCATATATGTCTACATGACAGCAGCACTGGTATCCCTGAATGACCCAGAAATCATGGGTGAGACTGAATCCAAATTAGTTTTTAAAGCTTCAAGGACCCTGACCACTCACAGTCTATTTGAAACAGTATCAGTAATTGTACGATTTGATCATGAAGGCTGAGCGTGAAAGTGGAAGATGAATGCTTGCCTGATTGGAGATCAGAGTGTGCTGAGATTTGTGAATATACTTGGGGAAAGCAATCTTATTGGAGGCTGATCAATAAGCAGAAGGAATTGGCAAAGTCGTGCTGTGCTATCCTGAGCCAAACTTGGGCCATCTGATCAATCACTGACAATAAAAAGGAAATGAATCAAGGCCTTGAAATAGGAACGTGAAGTTCTGCTCATTTCTGTTGTTCATGCCACAGAAATCCATGGAACAACCAAACTGTGCCAAGCCAAATGAGTCAAACACAGATCTGTGTCAGATCAGTGTTCCAGCAGTACAGTGGAACACAAAGACAGTTTCTGTTTCTCCAGACAAATGCAATTACTAGAATGCAGCAATAAATGGTATTGTTTGCAAATCACCAACTGCCATTGTGGCTGATACAAAGGTTATCTAGCTGAGCAGCGGACCACCCGTAACAAAGTAGCCTTTTCCTGCATGTTTAATTAATGGTTATGATTTATTAACCCATACATGTTGTGTATATCAATATGAAAGTTCTGATTTAGCCAAATCAAGAGGACATATTTGTCCTGATAGTTTTTTGTCAGTTAATGCTGGTGTTCTGTCAAGTCAAGCTTCTTTGCCTAAAATCGCAATAACAAACCTACATACGACAGGGAATTATGCCTCCGCAGAGACTCAGCAGGGACAATGCTCACTCGATATGGCTAGCTAAAGCCCACTGTTTTGCCTGTATGCATTCTGACCGCTGAATTATGACCGCTGCTACTAAAATTTCATATGATCATTATTATATCAATATGCTACAAATTTTTCCTCACACACTATGCGAGCACGGTAACACTCATTGCTTTGCTCGCTTCTTTTCCTCGTTCTTCAAAGGATATCTCCGTAACAGGTGCTTTTAGCCTATAAGAGGAATGTAACTCCAAATCGAGGAGCATAGCGAGTGTTTGAAAGTCTGAGCGGCAGAAAGTGACGGTGAACGCGAGCGTAGAAAAAAATTCTAGCAGTAAATGGACTGTGTTGGTTACTTTGCGTTAGCTTCTCAAGAATACTTGTCCAATGTTGAGAACATTAGGTACAAACTTAAAGTAAACTGGTGTAGCCTTCAGCTCTGTCCTGTACACAGACTGGTACATCCTAAATTATTTTTCAGATGAGTCTGAAAAAGCGGTTGTTAGGAAAAGAGAGGACGCCTGAGTGGTGACTGGAGGAGCTGAGGTTAGTAAAGCAAGTAAGTGATGCAAACCAGTCCTTTTAAGCTAATGAGGAGACTTTTCATTTTGGATTTTAATGTGCCAATAAAATGCACCTCAGAAGGAAGGAGGTTTCTCATGTATATATCATATTTTTTTATATTAATGTCTACAGATAAATGTCAGAAAGCTGTAAAATTAAGACACAAAAGGCAAACATGAACAGTCGTATCTAGAATGATTCTAAGGTCACATTAACAGGGTTTTCCTGCCGTTAAGGCTGGAAAGGCTGCCGTTAATGCCAAAAAATGCTGTGCCATAGATGTAAGATCACTGTGGAGAGCATCATAAACAACCTAATAACTTCTCCAAATCTAAAGGTTGTAGATTCTCCCCAGTAGACTGATCCTTGGGTGGTGTTTATTTATTATCTACTCTAGCTTTTCCAACTATTTGTTCAGAGATATGGTGAAAATAACATGATGTGAAATTACATATTTTTCATTGGAAAACCTAAAATGTTCTTGGGGGAGGACCCCCCCCAAAAAACCCTGACCATGACTACCACAATCACCACCAAAAAATTCATCTCAATCTTACATAAAACTATGGACAGTGAAATTTTAAGCTATTCTAACGTGCATCGTATGCTCATGGACATAAGAACAAAGCTGCTGTTGTGCAGGGGTTCTCTAGCCAAACATACTACGCACTACATGCACAAAAAGAAATTTCACTTCACCTCCGCTGCTACAACTCCATCCAAGGGGAAACACTGAAAGCCTCATATTTGCTTTGGGTGAACTTAAGATGCATTTTTCCATGTGGGTTTTATGTAGGTTCTCTCTACACGGCCAGTTTAGAGAGGAGGGAATTACATGTCGGCATTCTCACTTAAAGACGAGAGCTTGTTAAATATATGAACGGGTCTTTATCTACAAAGGATCAATCACTTTAAGAGCCAGAAGCTGTGAAGTTTCCTTGTTCTTCTAACTACGAGTTACATGTAGACAAAGAAATCGAATGCTTTTATGCCCATCAGTTCCCTAACCTGCTGCTTAATTATGCTGTACCGTTTCTCTGTCTAAAGGAGGTCCTCAAGACACCTGAGAATCGAAACACTGCTTTTGTTTTCCAGTGACAGGATATTCACTTTAATCTGGGTTGTTCCAAGGGATGAGAGAGGCAGCTGGGACACTCATCCCTGCCATCACCAGATTACTTGGTCAGACACAACTAAAGGAGATTGGGATTAGTTTTCATCATAATCAAGCATCAACATTGTTGTTCATTATAATCACTCCAGGATAAGGGTTTTGAAAGGATGAAAAACGTTCTTGTAATGAATTACAGCAAATTTTAAAAGCAGATCTCCACATTAAGGATTTGTTGATTGTTGCATATTTTAATTTTAATTGTACACACTACAATCACTTCTTGAAGAAAGGACCTTATTAGGATTTTATTGCATTTGTAGTGATTATACATGTGTAGTGAAAGAACTGCTGCTAAATACCCATGATGCTAATATTGCATTACAAGTTAAAGAGGTGGTATTATGCTTTTTGGCTTTTTCCCCTCTCCTATATTGAGTTATTTATCTTTTTTGTGCATTTAACAGGTTTGCAAAGTGAAAAAGCCCCAAGTCCAGCCCAAAGGGAGTTCCCATCTCCCACAGAAAGCTGTGCTCAGAATGACTTGAAAACAGCTCGTTTGTAGTCCAACCCTTCACTTCCTTGACTTGTGACATCACAATGCAAACGTGTCATGAAGCTTGCCAAGCAGCTGGTGGGTTCAGGCACGCCCTCAAACCAAACTAGTCTGAGTGGAGACCCTTTGGCTCGACTCGCCTTTGTTTGGGTTTCCAAATGTTGGACCTGTACCTGCTTCCAGGTACTTTTTTTGTATCACCTCACCTCCGTCAGTTCCAAGCAGCTGAGGGATACTAAAATGTAACGTGAAAACACGACAGGCTGCTGATTGGTCAGAGAGAATATTCACTATTCACTGCATCATCATTGCACCAGACAGATTTTTAAATACGTTTTATATTTAATAGTTTTCGTATGGAATTTCATCACTAAATCCACTTCTGAGAAGTTTTGAGGTGAGAAATCAGCTGTGTAGATTTTGAATCTTGAGAGTTTTACGAGAAGTGATGGCAGAACTAAAGTGTGATGAATATTTTCGGTGTTGAGGAGCTCTGCAAGTGGCGGCGGGGGAAGCCTGCGGCGACCTGCAGGAGGAGCGTGTGAGGGTGGCCAGCCACCCGCTCACAGAGCCCTCTGCTCTCGCCGTCACACAGACCGCTGCAGCAACAACGGCAGAGGAAAACACAGCTGGAAGGTTTTCATACCGCTTATCTGTCTTTACATTACATACAACGTTTTAACCGTAGACTGTATATATTTTAAGAGCTGTGTGGATCGCTGGTGTGTGTCGCATTGAACATTATGTCACGACCGTTGTGCGTGGCGTCGCTATGTCTGGGTACTATCTGCAATGGAAAACGGAGCAGGGCCGAGTAGAGTTGAGTCTGTCGATTTGCGCTATGGTAGCATTTTTCGGCAAGGCAGCATAGATCGATGCTGCCTTGCCTGATGGTGAGATGTGGAACAATGATGTTGTGTGGTTGTGGACTGGTGGTAACTTACACCATCTGCTATGTTACGGTCGCTGTCTGAAGCGGCTTTGATTTGGATCACACTAGCCTACCTTGTTTCTTACGACCCGCCCTTCTCTGTTTCTGATTGGCTAGTAGTCCTTACATGGAACCTGCGCATGTGCAACTCCCAACAAAGATTTTGTACAAGTAAGATGCATCACTCTGGCTACGTTCAGACTGCAGGCCGATGTGACCCAAATACCCAAATTTTCCCATATGTGACTCAGATCTGATCTTTTTATCACAGTGTGAACAGACAAGTCACATGGAATCTGATTTTTCCAGGTCGGAATTGGGCCACTTCCATATGTGGTCCAAATCCGATACAGATCGGATCTTTTTAAATGCGACCTCAGTATGGACACTCAGGTCGCATTTGATGCGACTTTGACGTCACTGTCGAGCAGCGGTTCTGCTGTAGACGAACCGCCGTGAACAAAAAAGCTCCACAAAAAGCCATTATTAAACATTTGGCTCTCTTCCTCCTCTACCTCGCTATCATCTGCTCACAAATTTCTTTTCTTATACCTAAAATCCAAGCAAGCTCACTTCTGAGTTAAGTGCATGCTACTTGTCCGAGCGTACACATTCGGGAGAGAGAGAGAGAGTGAGTGTGTTGTGGGGTAGATGCGTTGTACAGCGCCAGAAACTGTAATGAAACAAACAGAAAGTTGTGAACTTGTCAAGCTGTGAACTTGCCATAATTCAGGAAAATATGACCCGTGAGAGGACAATGAAAAACGGGAGTCTCCCGCGAGTTAACCAGAGCTATGTTGCTCCTTGTTTACTTCTGTAGCCTGCAACGGCGTGCTGTGTCTGAGATCGTGTTATTCTTCTGCACATGTGGCTCACTTTCAGGCCGCAGACAGTTCACACTGGAGTCTGATATAGGCCACATTTAAACTATAATGTGAACTGTCAAACAAAACAAAAATCAGATCTGGGGGAAAGATCGGAATCCGAACATAGTCCGAACGTAGCCTCTGTAGCTCAAGAGCGGAGCGTACAACACATTGGGTGAAAAGAGGAGCTGCAGCAATGTGCAGTATGAGAAAAATATGGTGTTTTTTGAAAATTAAACCATGTAAACCTGTTCTGGTACAACCCCTAATTAAAATTTTGAATCTGAAAATGAGCATAATACCAACTCTTTAATATCTCTATTTTAGTGTTTCTGTATACCTTTAATAAAAAAAAATCCTTCCCAAGGCAGAAGCACTTACCAATGTTTTCCTCATTTGCATCAGTAATTCCTCCATCCGATTCCTCAATCCTTTCCTTCTACTGGTTAACCATCCATCTATTTTCAGACTTACAGTCACCTCTCCCACATTGATAAAGGATTACTTAATATTTCTATTTTTATTGCTGAATTGATTTCCTCTCATCATCCCATATTCATTTGCTTGTTCCTTCCCAAATTCCTGCTTTTTATTCATTCTCTACTCCTCTGCTTTTTAATTGCTGCCTTTCATTCCTCTACCTTTTAGTTCCCTTTTTATGTCATTCCTTTATTATTTCTATTTTTCTAAATATTTTTTTTTTACTTCCTAGCTGTATTTGGAATCTGTGTACAACTAATTCTTAGAGTATTCTTAGAATAGAGTATATAGTTTATGAATATATAGTTTATTCACGCTGAAAAAACTGTATGTATGCTAAAACCCTTGATTTGAGTGTGCTGTTGAGGTACACTATCCCCCCTCAATGTAATGCACAAAAGAAATACGAGAGCTGGTCACAGGTGGAAAAATGAATTGTGGATGATGGTGAAACAGCACCAAGAACACCTCAGACAAGTCTAATTGGCAGCAGCTGTCTAAAGTCGTATAGTCTGATTGGCATCTGGCAACACAAGAGTTAGATTACTTCCTATTAGTGACGAAAACAGTTAAGTAGATTTCTTATAAACTAACAGCCAAACAGTATACTACAACCACATTCATAGTTACATAGTATCTGTCTCTCTTCCATCTATCGCTTCAAATTCCTTCCCTCACTTCTTTTCAATTCCTTCCGTCCTCCAATCATCACCTTCTTCGTCCTTCTTTCAGGTTTCCCCCGTAATTTTCCCTAAAATAGCTTCCTTCAGGCTCCATTTCCTCCTTCCTTTCTTTATTTCTGGCTTTCTTTCATTCTTGCTGCTGTCTGTCCTTTCTTTGTCCTTCCCTCCTTGAAGCACTTAGCTTTGATTACTATGAGCACTGGAAGCCTTTTATTTTGTTCATCTTTCTACACATTGTTTACTTCCTTCCTACCAACTGTCCTTCCCTTCTTCCCTTTCTTCAGTGGATGAGGTTACATGCTGTGATCTGCATGCAGGCAGGGGTGTTAAAAGCCTGCCAGTAGGGTGCACACAGCCAGTACCAGCTGTACTTTTACTGATCAAAATTTCATCAAGGCCCAGGTCTCTTTGAGTGAGAGACAGACTAGGACAGACCAGACCAGAGTGACTCCTCTTATTTTAACGGCTCCTTCTGTCTTTTCCGAACACCCTCTCGTCATCTCTTTGACTCCTTATACATCATCCTCCTTAAATCAGACCTCTCCCTATTTTCAAAATGCAGCTTGTAAACACTTTTCAGCTATTAGATCAAGGAGATCAGGGATAGCTTGTTGATAGACCTCAACCCCTCTGACAAGCAATCACTTGATCAAATGAAAGATGAATCAAATAAAGCGGTTTACTCATTAATACACTGCAGATGGTTTAAGTGCTTTGATGTAAACTGCAACGCCCATTCAACAAGTCAGATGTGAACAACTGAAGACATTTTAACCTGTTTACAGTGTTTGCATCAGCAATTGTTAGTGTAAGTAAGCAAACCTAAATTTTGTTCAAAATGTCTAGTCTTTTTTTTTTAACAACAAAAAAATCATGTGAATTCATGTAGCATTTTGAGTTGGCTTTATTCTGAGGTTCTCTCCCTCTCTCTGGTCCTTTTAGGTTTGAGGGTTTGAATATATTAGGTCAGGTAGTGTCTCATCTAATCGATACTCCAAGTGGAGAATTACATAATGCCTGACCAGTGTTCAATTAGTCCATTTTGTTATAAATATATCAGTCTGCAAAATGTACCTGCAGTACAGATCCACTTTATCTGCAAGAGCTTTTATCAGTCTATCAAGTGTGATCACTGTTTTTTTCACAGGTGGAAGCTGAGCATGTGAAAGGAGTAGAAAAACTTGAGTGCTCATCTAAAAAAAAGAAAATGTATTATGTGATAACTCACAATGCACAAAAGTCTAGTAAAGACTTTGCAATCTTAGAGTATAATTCTAGAAAGTCTTTCATTTACTCAACAGTCGTAAAAGTAACCATTTCACTGCACTGCTTTGACAAAGTGTGCAAATTAAAATTTTGGTTTATCTGCCAAGGAACACAAGATAACATGAAGAAATAATTACAACATCATAGAATGGTAATGTAATTTTGTGAGTGTACTTTTTATTCATTTCTTCATTAATTCATTATTAATCATTATTTCTTCATTAATTTATTATTAATCATTATTCACCAAGAATTGTGACTATTGTTCAAAACAAGCAATTTGAAAACATCACTTTTAAACAATTGTGATTTCAGGGTTCTGTCATTGCGAGCTCAAGACTTTCCAGTACATTTACTTATCTTTCACTGGAGCCCCTAACCCCACCTTCAGCTCCACCCAGCAGTAATTTAGCCAGTCTTTTAACAGCCCTTCAGTAGCACAACACCCACAACATTCAGTCATCAACAGCCCTCCATCCACCCAGCAGCCATCCATCTACCTCCTCCATCCTTCAGGGGACCCTGACCTGCAGCTGAAGGAGAGGGACCTCTCAAGGCTCTGATGAAATACAGGGAGCCCTGAACTGATGGACTCTCATAAAAAACAAATGGAGCTAAGAGAGACTGCTGTGAAGTGATAAGGAGTCGCAGTTCACCTTCACTATTTCACACCTGTTGAGAGGATTATCAGTCCAGATTATCTGCATTAATGATTTTAAATGGAGCTGCTTTCGCTATGATGAAGATCAGAGTAGGAAGATCAGATGTTCTAAATACAAGCTTTTGTTATTTTACTATAAGCAGAATTTCGGTTTGCGTGTTCTGTTTTTTAGCATTTCATGTTGTATTGTTCTATAATATGCTCACTGTTTGCTATTTTATTGTCCCTTGTTCAGGTGTACTCCGCTGCTGTGCTTCTTACCAGCTGCGTTTGCTGCCACGTCAGACTTCTCTACTAAAACACACATAGCATAACAGCTGCGCTGCTTTGGCTCACTCTTCACCATTAAACATCGCTCATCAAGTGACTTTAATGCAACAATTTTCACAATAAATTGTGTTTAACTGCATCTCCTCTGTCGGGTCCAGATTCTCTAGAAAACACAACATCTGTTTGGACAAAACAAGCAATTTGGGCCTTAGCTATACTGCTATTTAAGACCACTTAAAGTAATGTTTAGGTCTGAAATCACTGTGGAGGCACACATTTAAAGGCTTAATGTATATCATTTGTGCTATATTGTCTCTCTTTGTCGTCGACTTTGGAAAATTACATGCTTTGGTTTAATTTTCAGGCTGTTTATGTCATGCCATAAAGTAGTGTTAAGCTACTTCAAACTTGTTAATTGAAGCTCTATTTGTGTCATTATTTCTTTTTTTAAGCCATAGTCCGAACATCCAGAACTTTACAAGAAATAATGTTCCTCCAGATTTTCTGTGTGTATTAAGGCGCAGAAACATTTATCAAGCTTAGAAATAGATTTTGCTACAAAAGAACTCCCAGTGTGACTCCTGCCTGCACAATCTCTCCTCGCTAATAAAGAAGCACTTCGCCTCACTACCCTGGTATGCTCACCGCCACGATGATCGTGTAGATTATGTGTGTCAAATAGGATAGTGTGTACCTGTATGTGTGTGTAATAAAGTGCAGAAGTGAAGAACAAAGTCACTCAGAGTAAAAATCCCTCCTGTGACAGTCTAGAAACAAAAATGAAATAAAAAATGAAAATAAAATGAAAAAGAAATACTTTGCAAGTACCAGAATTTGGGGGCTTAAAAAAAGCTTTTCTGCAGGTGATTTGCAGAGATATGCATTCCTTGATGGGGCCTTATCATTCATTAAGAGACTGAGGCGTGTAATTAAAAGAGAGAAAGAAGAAAGATATTGAAGAAAAGTGAGTTTTACATGAAATCGCTGCATTGGCAGAGTAGAACATGATCTGAGCGTAATACCCTGCTGATGTCATTTTCACAGCCTCTTGTCACTAAGCAGATTAACATACACATAGACACAGCAGGACTGGCACTATGAGGAAAGTGAGAAGCGCCGTGAAATTTCTCTCCTCTCATTTTTCTGAATAAAGCATGTCTGGAGCAACAATTTGTCAACCCTCAGATGCTAACATATTCTGCCTCCCAAGGCCGACGGTATACCACCTCTTATACCAGTACAAACATTTTCCGTGAGGCACCTTGTGGGCAAACTTTGAGGTTTACTAATGTTCTTGTTGACACTTAAGACAGTGCTGTTTGAAAAACAAGATAAGCCAATACGATCTATTTAGTTTTAAACACTGCTGCATCACAAACCAATGCATAGCCACCACGTCACCAAGAGGAACAAAATTCCAGGTGTATTCATATCCCAGCCATCTTTATTTAAATCACAGTATGCTTAACCTTTACACTAGCTTGGTTGGAGTCCTAACCAAGGAGCAAACGAACTGAAGACGATAAGAGGGCACTCATACTTGGAAAGAGAACTTTCCTTGGCACTCGCTAATGGGATACATTTATCTGTACCAGCTATTAAAAGACATATTACTAAAGCCTTTGAGCATATAAAAGCGCTCATTCATTCTCTCAATCTCCACCATCAGTCATCTGCTCTGTACCATCGGTTTCATCAATCAGCAAACAGGCAGCAAGATCCCTCTTCAAGGTCTTGTTCATTGCAGCGGGGGCCTGAGAAACACTACAGAAAGCTTCAATAAGTTCCTTACCTCTTTCCCAGACAGGTAGTAGGCGGACAGCAGACCTCCAACAAACCGGATGTTCACCTCAAACACAGACACTTCTGCATTCTGCAACAGGGACAAAGAAATGAAATATCAGATGATGAACACTTCTCATGAATACATATTTCTCCTCCTACTAACAGTGAATTAGGAAAGCTCGATATAAAAATGTTTTTGGGTCCTGTTTCACTTCAGGGAGGATTAGATTAGGGTGAGTTTTTCACAGTCCAGACAGATATTTTTAGATGGAAGAAGTCAACAATTGACACTGAATAAATTTAAATCCTGGCTGGTTTAGGATCGTACATGGTAAATACACTGTGTTTGTATAGCACCTTTCTAGTCTTTCAACCACTCAGAGCACTTTACACTACATCTCATATTCACACACACACACACACCAATGGCACAGCCTTCAAGAGCAATTTTGGGTTCAGTATCTCAAAATGCAGACCGGGGGAGATTAAGGGATTGAACCGCTGTTCTTCCGATAACTGTTCTAACATTTTAGCAACGTACATTTGTACATGGTGGATGCATTGTGCACATGTTCATTAGTGAATACCTGTGCTTCATGAGTATTTACAGAATATTTCAACAGTTTTTTATTTCAAATAGCTTGGCAATTTCAGACACAATAGCAGCATACATCAAGCGATGATCCACAGCTATGGTCCTGAATTAAACTATTTGATGCACTGCCATAAAATTCGATATCTCCACTCAGCATGAATTGCAGTCACATTAGTGACCCCTGACTTTACATTGAGCGTGATCATCAGGTCTTTTTTTATTGCTCCAATACTTTAATTTATGACCAAGTACTTGCAAAAATGACATTCACATCAGCCCCAGCCATAGATTAGCGCTAATTAGTAAATGTAAGCATCCTAAAAAAGCAACACTAAGATGGTGAACACAATAAACATTGTAGTTGCTAAATATCAGCATATTACCACTGTTGCTGTGAACTAACAATGACATTTGGCTCACAGCGCCACTGTGCCTAAATACAGCCTCATGAGCCACATGGCTGTAGATATTGGAAGATATCCAGTAATGTTTGTGCCAATTTTTTTAATGGTTTTTCAAAAAGTCTGCTGACAAAATACAGGGCCCCTTGTTGGGCACCCATATACCAATCTGTCACAGAGCAGTGAAGGGCTTAAGTTAAAAAAGAAATCCTTAGATACCAAACATTGCCTTAAATGGCAGCGGTAAAGTGTGCTGCATCTAAAAATAAAACGCCTCTATTTCAGATTTTGGCAGAGAGAATGGGACAAATAATAACAAAAAATGCGAGTTGGAAAAGCCA
The DNA here is from genome assembly GCA_029875015.1 of Lepomis gibbosus. Lineage (NCBI taxonomy): Eukaryota > Metazoa > Chordata > Actinopteri > Centrarchiformes > Centrarchidae > Lepomis > Lepomis gibbosus. The sequence continues at coordinate 2,106 of JAPMOB010246130.1, read as the reverse complement.
ATTGTCTCGGCAACAGAACAATGAAGCTTCATCTCTCTCCCTCTCCTCTTTTATGAACAGATTCCTGAGTTAGATGAAGTTATTGTGCTTGACTGACAGCTCTCATAAGTCACTGCTGTCACCCAGAGATAGGACAATAGACTCTGTCCTGTGGAAAAACAAATTACATGCCAGACAAAATGTGTCCTGTCATTTCCCCCAAATTCTGAACGACTGATTGAGTGGTTAGATTTTGTAGCTAATTCGTCCTAATTAAAACTGAATTATTTCCTCCACAACGCACAGGAAGCTGAAATGTAAAAGGACAATGTTATATCTTTCTACTGCCTGCTGTCTATCAGCAGAACAGTTTAAATGAGCTAGAAGAGTGAAACAGTGTAATATATTGGAATGAAGAAATATTCTACCTAATTTTAAAGTTCTGAGTAAGGTACTTTTGAGCGAACATTTACAGCAGTTTTCCTGAGATATCTTGTCTTAGCAGCCACCACTGCTTTAAACTGTTGGACACTGACCCTCTGAGTCAGCAGTTGTGTGACGTTATCTCTTTCCTGCAAGAGGACCTGACAAAGTTGGCAGGCAGGGAATCAAGTCTCCTGATGCTGCAACATTAAAGCCATTACAGAGCGCACAGGAAACTGACTAAGCATGGGCTGGCAGAGAACTAATTAAGGGCTACAGCAAAATGAGCCGATGAGATAATGGCCAGGGCAGACCTCTTTAGATCAAAGTGTATCTTATGATCTATTTTGTGAATGGCTGGATGTTGAGTGTCACTGAACAACCTGTTTTGCTGGTCTTAGAGTTCAAATTGTCAAAAAGCCAAAAAAACTATACCTGTAGTTTTCTCTTTTTTCATACTCTTTTATATTGAAGCGTAAATGTAAAAGGATGATATTATATCGTCCTACTGCCTGCTGCCTATTAGCAGAAGAGTTTAACTAAGCTAGAAGAGAACTAATTAAGGGCTACAGCAAGATGAGTCGATGAGATAATGGCCCAAGCAGACTCCTTTAGATGAAAGTGTATCTTATGATTTAATTTGTGAATGGCTAGTTGTTAAATGTCACTGGAAAACCTGTATAGTTTAAAATGACAAAAAGCAAAAAATCTATTCCTGTAGTTTTCTCATTACAGGAAATATTGAGTTTCTTTTTTCCCCCAATCATATTCTTTTATAACTTATGATTGTAAGTTGTTTCAGAGTGTTTGACAGAAGAAGTCTCGGGAGTGCTATAAACCCAGTACTCAGTCTGTTTCTCTTTAACTAGATTTAAAAGTGTTGCTTAGCTGCTTGTGTAGAAATAAATGGCAGTGACCTGTGTGGCTCCTGCAGTGGGTGAGACGCAACGGTCGTATTTTCTCAGGCTTTGTGATGCAAGCAATACACTATTCCATTCATTGCACTTGGAAGAGCAGATAGCAATGCTGAAGACAGCCAGTTACTTTTTCCTTTCAGGATGTAGGGGTGTACAAATTAACAGATATGTATCAGAAAACTAAGATTTGTAACCACAAACTTCACTACTCGCATAAAAAGGCAACATGAGTCAGTCAGCAGAATGAAAGTAGCTCTAGCATTAGCAGCTAATACCACTTCTAAATTGCCCCAGATTCTACCAGTTGCTGAAGCCATGTGCAACCAAAACCAGGAAGTCACAAACAACAACCAGCAAGCAACAGTTTAAGGAAAAAAATCCTCCTCCATTGGGACTGACTAGAAAGTAATCCAGTGTATGTTTACTACTGATTGTGTGGAAGAAAATGCATGTTTGATCCATTTGAAATAAGTGTGACTAAATTATTTGAAATAAAAAAAAGCAACAACACTAAATCCTAATGTCTTAGTGAAATGAGAGGAACAAAACCTTTTATTCTTTGTTCACCAAAAATTACAGGTGCAATGTCCAGACACTGTGTAAGTGTATAGCAAAATGAACTGCTGCGCCTGAACAAGAAAAGTCGTTTTAAAAAATATCCCATACTGAATACTGCTGACTAAATTTCCCCTGGCTCATGTGGCACTGGCTGAGTTCACAAGGGGCAGATCAATTCAATTATATACACTCAAATGTAGTAAAACCACCCCTGCATCATATTCTGCAC
>JAPMOB010246126.1:0-10124 GCA_029875015.1 Lepomis gibbosus | reverse complement strand
TTAACGCACCATGTTTTGCTGCAATGTGCCAACAAAGGCAGAGAAGAAGAAGATTGCTCGCAAGTGTATGTGAACAATGCTAGATTTCAAATTCTTAAATCCAGCTTTGCACTTGGCTTTTATAAGGAAGGAAATGCATTGAACACATTTAGACCTCAAGGACACTGAATGTAAACAAAACTTTATAAGAAAACCCTCCAGGGCCCCTCTAACAGCATGGATCAATCCCCAATTCACTTTGATTGAAGTAGATTTGATTTAGTTTGAATCATTCAGGAATTAAATGTATTATTCACAGTATTATCCTTTCAGACAAACAAATAGTGCTTAGAACAAATACAGATGTTATATTTAAGCACACAGAAAACAACACAACATGCCACTCAGGTAACCTTAAGTCAATAACACCACATGGGGAATCAAAGATCTTTTGTTTGCCTGCAAACATCAGTCTCACTTTCATCCATTAGCAAATCAGACTAAATCAGATCAAACCATTAAAAGGCTCTCGGTCACACCTCGAGAAGCATTTCAAAGCTGAACAGGCTTCATGACATCCATTTGTGATCATCCAAATAAACCAAATCTGTAGTAAGAAAGCCATCTGTCCTTCACTGTCCATCTTGCGTATGATAATACTGCTGCTGCTACTGCCGTGAGCAAGAGTTTTTTTTAATAGTGGCATCAGGTTTTTCTTATCACAGTCCTCACTTATGGAAATATTGGACAAAGCACCACCAACTGGTACATTATAAAAAAAAAACGTTAATGATATTAGGTGTGAGGAGAGAAGAGCCATCAAGGAGGAACGAGTCTCATCTAAAAATTCATAGATCTTTGCTAGAAAGATAAAGACATGAGCAAATGGCAGAGAAGCATTTTGCCTCCTCGAGTTTCTTTATACTGTACCTTCTAGGATGTGATGTTATTACAAATGACACATACTGGGAACAAATGTGCAGAGTGATAGAACATCCTGAAATCTGAAACAGTAAAGTGACATCCCAAGAAACAGATGCTCCATTTGACTGATGGCTCAATGGAGCTTTATTGTGTACACAGAGAACCATATTGATGAATGCAACCAAAAGCAGGGCTTTTCAAGCACCAAACTGCAGATGTTGTTAAATGGCTAATCACTGGTTCGCAGAATCTGCCTCACAGCATATAGGAAACCTTCAGTTTGGATGAAGTAATTCCCTACACTCAAAGCAGTGTTGTAACCTGGGCATCTGTTCCTCGTGTCTATGATCCCCGCCTGCTGTGAAACGGACAGCTGTCCCTTCTCATTCTGCATTTGAGAGCCTCGCACACCTATGAGAAGTGAAGAGTTAGATGAATAGAGAAAAATGCATGAAAATCCATAGGCAGCCATAATCAGGGTAGTTCATGTTTAAGACCAAGATTAAAGGTGAGCAAAACAATTGCAGTCTTAGTTATAAGTGGGCACCAGTTTATCTTAGAATAATCAACATATTCGTGGCAAGACAAAAAACAGATTTCTGTCTTCACTCATACAGCAAGTCTGACCTAAAATTATCCTGAACCACGACTGAATGGCCAACTTAAAAACTACCAAATCCACAAGAATAATATTAATTGTTTTGTAAAATGTTATGGAATAACAGATAAACAAACAAATAATGGAGTAATAATTATACAACTCTGCTATAGCCCAGGATAATATTGTGGAATTATACCATAAGCCATATATAGTGTATCTTACAATTTAGTTACATAACATAAATTAACAAAGTAAAATTAAAAAATTAAGGTAAACCATATGTGATGGGAACAATGGAACATGAAACTAAAATATTTTGCCTCTTTTCCTATCCCCTATAGACAATATAATATCTATCTTACTCATTCTTTCTATCCTTTACACCCTCTGCCCCCTCCATGCTGCCCCCACTACCACCTTCTTTTTTTCTCTCATATGAATGAGCAATGGCGAGCTGCCAAAGATGTCCTTGTGATAGTGGTCACCGACTGTGTTGCTGTGGTAACTCTGAGACTTAAGATTCATGGCATCTATTCAACAACCTTGTCAGCATGAGCTCAATAACTTCTCCCACCTATCCGCAGGGTCATTTTATTTTCAATGCCCAAGTGGTGCAGTGCAGCACAGGTGCAGGCTGAAGTATCTAACTTTGTCTTTAGCTGGCAACGTAACAATGTTTTGTTCATGTTAGTGAACAGTAGCCAGTTAGTCGAGCTAATTATTACGTCAGTATGCGGATATTGGTTGGCTGTAGTTGGGTGTTGTCATGGTGTAGGGGTTGGATTTTGAGAGCACTATCTGGAGTGAATTTTTAAATTAAGGACTGATCATTGGAACTTGGCTTTAAGCAGAAAAATGGCATTTTCTTTTTAAAATTTTACTGTTTTTACTGTTTTACTTTGCATTTTCTCAGTCATAACATCAATTTCTTCTCACTGATGTAAAGACTTAATGCACATAATGTTCATGTCTAGTATTAACATAATCCATAACAAATATACAATATGTATTGTGGTTAATTTGGTTCTTCCTGTTGATCATTAGGTTTATTTTAGCCTGAATATCATATAAAGCAGTAGCCTATAGAATAAATTGTGTATCCTAACAGTGAACTCAGTTGTATTCATGTAAAGTTATGGAGGTTTATTAAAACTACTCTACTTCTACTTTAGCAACATTACCGATTGACTTGTGTGACACTATGTAGTGATATGTGTGTGCGAGGCATACATAATTTCTACAACACTGTAATTACATGATTAGCCTTTTACTTTCCATTTATTTATTTAGAAACATTTCAATTTAATAATGAAGAATGATGTGAGGGTTCTCACTTTTTGTTTTATTATGCAATGGCTGCTGTACATCACTGGAGATGTTTTGTTATTGCTGTACTATATGCGATTGATTAAAAAAAAAGATTTGTGGTGAATATAAAAGCTCTGTTATGCCAGTGCTCTTGTTCTAACAAAGGCCATTACAGTATGAATGCATTTGGTCAGCATATCTCCTGCGTGTTTGGTAGTAAATGAGCAGTTGCCCTCTACATTCCTGAGTGGGCATTCATGATTCACTTGTTTGTGTATGTTTAATGTCTCTCGATGAGTAGAGAGAGAATATCAGCTGGAGATAAACACTAGTCTCTCTACAGAGATTTAGGGCTTATATAAGAAGTGATCATCTAATTAAAGCTGTTTGAAAAGAGGTGTTTGAGTTCATCAAATGCTGAGATTTCTCCTCCTCACCTAAATCTAGGTCACCAATGGAGAGGAACAGCATCACTTGAACATGTCACCATTTATAGAGATATAGGCAGAGAACCTTGTTTATTAAAGAGAATAACACCAAGCAAAAATAATATAGCTCATAATAAAAACAATCAAACTGGAAGTGCAATTCTTTGTGAAAATATTAACAGTATACTTTGCCTGTATTGAGTCATACCCTTATCCCCCAAAGTATGGCATGAAGAACATTGTGTTTTTGGATTTGCTCCATATGCAAGTGCACCAGCCTGTCTAGAAGAGATGTGTGACTCATTTGTGCTTTACTGCAGCTGTAGTGTAGACCTCTGAGTGTTTGTGTTGTCATAATATTGATCTTATTAAAAGTTATTGACCTTGAATCTTGTGTGCATGTTATCTTTTCTTGTAAACCACTGCTGGTTTTTGAGGGCAAAAAAAAAAAGAACATTATGTCTCGGCCTCCATAAGAGGTTCTGCCTCATTCGTGGAGCCAAAGGCTGCAATTCAGAAGGAAATGAGATCAAGCAAGTGCAAACGCTGTTTTATCTAGTCGAGCTGTCATGCTATATAGCCGTAGGTTCTATTCAGGCTGCTCTCGCACCACCTTAGGCAACCAGACTTGAGCTGGGAGTCACCTATTTTGATGTTCTGCTTTTTAAATATAATAATCCCCACCTCCTGGGTTCATAAGCTTTCATAATATATCTCTGTGTGTGTGTGTGTACTTCTGCATATGCTCTGCTTGCAACATGACTGATAATCACTGTGTGCTCAGCACTCCATGTAATGATGAGAATATATGTGCGGGTGTTTGGATGCATATGTTCCTCTGCGAAGTGTGAGTGTTTATTTGTATGATGCAGATTTGGGAGGAATATCTGTTCCCCTCATGTAGACACACCTGTCCTCCGCTAACACTGCCAAGGTAATACCATTCTCCAGCATATATCTGATGGAGTGACAGTCACCCATCACAGCGCCACACCAGGAGAGGGGGCAGAGGAAAGGGAGAGCTTTTAATTTCCTCACCCTCACCATGACAGTTTTTGAGGTTTTTACATCTGCACAGACAGACAGAAACTGGAATGAATTCTAGATGAGTCTCTAAGTGTACTAAGAATAACCAAATGTAGATTTCTTTTAAAAAATGTATTTGAGCTCACCTTCACAGTATGCCAACTAAACTAGTGGATGCTTCAGAATTATATTTCGGTTGTGGGAATCGTCAAGTTTTATCTTCATTAAAAATGTACCTTGATGGGTCATTCTGTTTCTACTAAACTCACCTGTGTTAAGGGAATTAATGCGTATCTTGGTAAGGAGTATGATCTAATTAACAGCATATGAGAAATACATTTGAACTCATCAAGCACTTCTTGCCTAAATTTAGGTCAACACTACAGACAAATAGCGTCATTTGTAGGTTGTGCAGCACAATCAACACATTAATGATCCATGGCTTGTACTGTATATAGTAGCTCAATGCAAATGTCAAGGTCGTAGTATTTTAGCCCACAAAGGTGCCTATTGTCACTCAACCCATGCAAACTGCAGTCTCTGATAGTTCTAAGATTTCAGAAGCAGTTCTATGTATGTAAATATGTAGGCTGAATCACTTTTTCCTCATTTTTGTTTTACATAGTTTACCATTGCAAAAAACAGGTTTGGAGAGACCTCATTTACATGGTACACGCTTTAAAATGCTGAACCACACCATGGTCGCAACCACAGTTTACTTTTCTTATCGCTAACATAAGAGTGCGTGAACCTGCTCAACACTCCACCATCATCACCAAGGCAGCAAAACAACCTCTTTTCCAGCTCTTATCTTTATTGCTGGGGTAACTAATAAAGGTCACTTCCAAATGAGCTATCTCAGGACATACAATAAAATCCTGAAATTTTCTTCTAAAAACACCCCACCTTTCTGATGTGCTCAAGATCCTTTCTAATAACTGACTCTTTTATCGCCTCACTTTTCTTAGGAACAGCCAGTCAAATAAGGGACTTATGGTGCACTTAACAACAGCTAAAAAGAAATCTAAGAGGCCAGCATTGATTTAAAAACCCAGTTTGTACTGTGTTTTGCTCCAAATGGTGCTTCAGAACATTCTGATTGCACCCTGAGTGCCCTCAGTGATAGTCTTTGAAGTGCTTGGTGCCGTGTGCTGAAGCTCAGTATGTGCTTATATCCGGAGCTTTTGTTAGTCACTTCATATGTACTGAGTCCTGTGCCATCATTATTCAATGATTCACACTGTGCAGCCAAAACACTCACTCTTATCTGTTAAGAGGCTGCAGAGACGCAGTCAGACAGCTCTAGGTGGGTGGATGGGTGGGGGACAGAAAGAGAGAGAGAGAGAGAGACTATTGCTCTCGCTCCCTCTCTCTTGTGGGAAACGACTTTCCTCTCTTCCTCACAACATGAAGCCAGAGAGCATCCTGACTTCAAGAGATTTAGATCCTGAATATTCACGCTGGTGGCATTTTACCATGTGTAGGCGGTGAGGATTTGCAGAGATAGGAGAGAGTGTGTGAAGTATTGATCACTGTTGCTGTTGTCCTTGTTTGCTCCGTGTCTCACAGTGCCAGCTAACTCTCAGAGAAAGACAGTGAGACATAGATACAGAGAGAAGGTTGGCGATAAAAGGCACACTTATTCAGCGGGGATGAACTGAACACAATTAGGATTAATTTTGAGACAACAAAAGGAATGAGGCATGCAACACATAAAAGGAGGCCACATGAATGCTGGTATTTTTTGTTTTATCTGCATCATTTTTAGATGCTACAGCTCTGCAAGCCTGAATTACATAATGGTACATTCATATGGGAATGGTTTTTGGTTTGATTCTTACTGATTTTAAACACACATCTTTATCTTTTGAATCCCACCATCTCATCTTACTTTAACTAGTGTTGGTTGAGGAACACCAAAGGAAAATCTCACCCTTTGATACTTAAACTGTTAGATGTCAACGTTTTCTGTTGATCAAATATTGTAAGTCTCTTTTTTTAAGTCTCTCTTTGAACTGTACCCTTTCAACTTGCCTAATTTGGGGACTTCCTACATTTCCCAGAAAGACTATTAACATAGTTATGAAAGTCTATGAATGCAGCAGTGTTCCTTATTAAAAATGAATTGTGGCTGGTGTACATTGTTGTCCAATAAGACTCCTGCTGGTAAAGACGCTGGGATGCCATTGGTGTGACATTGGTACCAATAGGGTTTGGAACAGTCCATACATCAGTTAAGTGATGAAACAGGAAAAATCTAGCAATAAATAGAAGAAAGAAAGAGATTTACAGAACAGACTGAAATAATTAGAAAATGCATATTTTTGTTACCAATTCAGGCATTTCTTTGTTTTTCTTTCTCTTGCTGGCCCTTCAGTTCTCCTCTGGCAGCTCTTTAGTTACAATATTTGCCTGTGCTCCATCATTGTCAATTAGGCTCCAGTGACTAACTGGGATGATTTTTAGCTCCAGGGTATTTGACTAGCTACAAGCCTTCATTATAGCATTATGCTACAGTACTAGCTCATGAACTGCCTAACCCAAGTAGTCATATATTTACATATTAAACCAAGTTTTTTCATAATCACAACAGCTCCTGTCTCACCAGTATGGCCACAGCAGGGCCGTTAATTCATTTCACCCACACAAAACCTTCACTTGTACAAAATACAATTGGCTGCATTTAAATTCTGTTACTTTCCCCAGATGAGTTCCACTGATAAGTCATGTGTGTGTCATATGAAGATGGAGAGGAAAGAAAATTGAGGGGGCTGATCCATGAAGTCAGACCTGTGAGAACAACATAGCACTTCCGTGCAGTGCACAGTCACAACATACAGACATCACAAACTAAGTTACAGTTGGTTATACTGCATGTTAGGTGTAATCAGATAAAAAGGAAACATTTTAAATCAAAAAGACTATATTAAACACTAAAACACAATAATTACACAACACAGTGCTAGAATGCCAGCTAGAGTTCATGTGCTTTCTTGGAATGGCACTTGACTCTTTGACCCACCTTGCCGTCATGTGGTGTTCCACAGGGATTTGGCTTGAGTTCCCTGTTGTTTTCACTTTACATTTTGTCTTTGGGGCATATTATTTTGAAAAAATAACATCACTTTCATGCAAAAGAAGGTCAGCTAAACATTCTACTCAAATCCAGTAAAAATGGAAACTTTTTACTATAGCATGTCTGTTGGATGCATAGTGATGGATGTCATAGCTGAATGAAGTCTAAGAAACTATTATTTCCATCAGTGTGTTCAAAATAAGTATTGCCAGTTTGGCAATAAATTTGTCAGTCCAATTGTCAAGTATACCACCTGTAATTTGGGGATACTTTTTGATTCTGTTTTTATAGAATATGGTTGTCTAGTTAAGGAACACAGACAAAGTTAAGTCTTTTTTGTGACCTGGGAAAATATGTCATTTCAGTTTTTACATCATGGCTAGAATACTCTGTATTAGACTCAGAAAACCAATTTCCATCTATTATTGCCTCTCTTAGAATTGATTTTTAGGTTTTTGCACCAATCTGAAGAGTATTAGTTTTTCAATTTGCGGTGACAGAATCACTGCAGATGTAAAAAAAACAGGAAATCCACCATCCCCAAAGAATACCTCTTAGTACAGAAAATCCTTTACAGGTGGAGGGACATAAAGTAACACATTCTGTGTGTTTGTTAATGTGTGCCTGTTTGTGTAATTGCCAGGCTGCTGAACGCTTTTTACACTGAGGGAGGAATTTGGGGAGATCTCTTGGCATTCAATCCAACTGGCATATCGGGGCCATGCTCTACTCTCTGCTTTGCTCCCTTCTGTGTGTTCTTGGAAATGTGTTGCCTTGTGCCTTGTGTTGCCCTGGCAGGCCCTTGAGATAACTCCCAGAACATTTCTGTCTCTGTGACGTGTGAAGATGTTTGTATGTTTGCGTGTGCACATGTCTGGTTCAAAGGCAACGTTAAAAACAAACATTTGAGTCTTAAATGTTTTTTTAAGTGATATTGTATATTTTCTTCTCAGCTCAAAGTTCTGATGTGTGGCTGTTTTGGGACACAAATATACCGTGATGGATCGTGACAAGAAACTTCATTGCTGTACTTCCAAAATTCAATAGCTGTTGCAGAAGTCAATAAGTGCAGCTTACTGGCATTTGTTTGTGACAAATGACATGAGAGGCAGAAATCTAACAGCAGTGATTGCTAGTCACCAACTGCCTCGCCTCACACTCTCTGTCCCCTAGAGACATTGGCTGAACCACACAGGAACCTGTTTGTATCTGTTTGCCTCTTTCTGCCTCCACTTACTAAATCAAGTTCATGAAAAGTACTTACTCTCTCTCATGCTCTTTCTCCCCCCTCTCTCCTCTTCTCTGCCACTGTCCCTGTGTTGTCCAGATGGAGGAAGTAATAGCACGTATGCAGGATGAGAAAAATGGCATCCCCATCCGAACAGTGAAAAGTTTTCTAACCAAGATCCCAAGTGTTTTTTCAGGTAAGGTTTTTATCTCTCTGCTCTGTTCTGTTGCTCTCTCCTTTCCTCCCACCCACTAAGAACCCGACTAGTACTCTGTTCTTGCCAAACAAAGCACTGAAAGTATTTAGAGAGTTGTCCATTTTGCATTTCACACCAGCAGTGCCAGAATGTCAAGGGGATTATATTGGATTTTCGGGCTGTGCAACCTGATAAATAAGAATCCATGCTGGTGTGATACTCCAATACACTACATTCAAAAGCTAAGAAGAGTGAGGCCATCATAACTGTAATTTTAACTGCACATGAAGATGAAATAACCAATGCACTTTATACTGTAATATAAACTTACAGCTTTACAGTATCAAATTAAAAGCCGTGTCAGTGAAAAACTGTTTGAGCTTTACAAAGTATAATCTATTTTACAGATACAGATCAATTTTGGTCTCCAAATTCTGATAAAATATTAAGGATTTATCTACTGACTTAACACCTTAATGTATCTTTTTCTGGCCAAGCAACATCAGTTCAAATGCCTCTCTGTTCTGTCTTTTTGTTGGATATTACACAATCAATACAGCTGGCAAACAGCTACACTTGCTATGTCTGTAGGAACATGACAGAATTGCAACAGATGGCTTGTATTTGTAGCTGTTTTGCACCTACCGTATATATAGTACCTACCTATACCTAATGACAGTACCATGTTTACCCTACACATGAATCCACTGGTCTAAAACACATTATAATCATAAGTATTACAATCTGTTTTTTAACAAAATGTATGCAGCTGTAGAGTGTGCAGAGTGTAATGCTCAGACTGCTTCATGCTACAATACTACTCCCCTTGCAGTTTCTAAGGCTGCAGCAAGGACACAGTCCCTCTGTAGTTTCCCCTCTGTGAACACTGGGACTTGTGTTCATTGAAACACTTGGCCAAGCTGTATGCACAGTCAGGGAACACAGGTTGCTGCGGTGTGTTTTTCCTCTGCACCACTTAAACCCTCAATTCTTTTTATAAAATACATTAATTTCTTCATTGCCAATGTATTTATTTACAGTAACAGCACTTGTTCTCAAAATACTGTATTGCTGACAGGACTAGTGTACCTAGATCCCATTTTTTTCTTTTACTATTGAGTTATAAAATTGTATTTTTGGTATCTTAAAGAGTTGGTATAATGCTTTTTGTCTTTTCCCCCTCTCTTTTAATGAGTTATATATCTTTTTTGTACATGTAATAGGTTTGCAAGGTGAAAAAGTCCAATGTCCAGCCCACAGAGAGTTCCCATCTCCTATAGCAGGGGTGTCAAACTCATTTTCACCACGGGCCACATAAGCATTTTGGTTACCCTCAAAGGGCCGGTTGGAACTGTAAG
>JAPMOB010246124.1:18558-64037 GCA_029875015.1 Lepomis gibbosus | reverse complement strand
GTCTCCAGACCTAAACCCTATTGAGCATCTGTAGGGCATCTCAAACAGAAGGTGGAGGAACGCAAGGTCTCTAACATCCACCAGCTCCATGATGTCATCAGGGAGGAGTGGAAGAGGACTCCAGTGGCAACCTGTGAAGCTCTGGTGAACTCCACGCCCAAGAGGGTTAAGGCAGTGCTGGAAAATAATGGTAGCCACACAAAATACTGACACTTTGGGCACAATTTGGACATCTTCACTAAGAGGTGAACTCTTGTTTGAACGTTGTTGCCAGCAGTTTAGACATTAATGGCTGTGTGATGTGTTATTTTGAGGGGACAGCAAATTTAGACTGTTACACAAGCTGTACACTCACTACTTTAAATTGTAGCAAAGTGTCATTTCTTCAGTGTTGTCACATGAAAAGATATAATCAAATATTTACAAAAATGTGAAGGGTTAGATACTGTATTTTTATATGCTGGCAACATTTGGGTACTTGACCTCAAACATCCATGTAGTAGCTATTTCAAATACCTTCACAGAACTGTAACATTAGATGTTTAAATTTCCATTTTTCGGAGCACTTTAAGGACTTATCGTCCATGTTGGCTTTGAAATCTACTGTTTCTGAGGTCAAAATGACATTTAAGTTTTAATTATTGTTGATTGTATTGTGCACACAATGGACACAATTTTGTTGACACACAGATAAGACAGTTAGCATCATTCCAGGATGTGGTTGTTAATTTTGTCATTAAAAAAATCACTATATATTTGACAGACGGCGCAATGAAATTTCATTGAAAATAACTTGTATCCATTGTGGTAACACTGAAGTCCATTTCTGTCATGATTTTTTAAATAAAATGTTTGAAAGTACAAAATCAAAAATTTTATTTAATGGTAGCCAAGTCAAAATTGTGAGATAGAGATTAAGTTTACAATGTCATTATTTTAATTTAACAAGTCATACGTTTGACTTAATTTCTCCTAATTTTACCATGAGTATTTCCACAAAACACTGTAATCTAACTGCACACTTGTGTCAAGAAGTCCATAAACCCTGGTTGATACTGAAACACGAATGCAGGTTTCTCTTCAAACCTGGCAACCCTACACTCAACAGCCTCCCTTTTTTTATTTGATAGAGGCTTGGAATGACAGAGAATTAGGCCAACTGAGTCCTGAATTATGATGAATGGCCGGGTTTAGTCAGCCACAACATACCATTTAATAGGAAGTGAATATCAAGGTGCTTCTTTTACCACTAGGTGTCAATAAAGCTGGATATTATAGCTGTTGAACAAAGATTTGGCATAATTATAATCAAGTCAGTCACATGGTGCAGCCTACTTATCTTGTGAATAGAAATAAACTAAATAAAGCAGATAGGCCTATATCAAGTTATTATCACATTTGTTGTTAATTATTAGTACTAACTATATGCTTTAAATCGCATAAGCCATTTAGTTTAGAAATTACATATATTTAAAAGAGTTGCATCACAATGCATTGTACACATGCCACTAGATACATGACTCTGAGCTATGTGATCATATAGCCTATTTTTCAATAACCTTTATGATCCACCGTATCTTCTGTTAGGTGTAGAGATTTTGGACACTGACGTGAAAATCTTGTGAAGTGTCATGGTCTCCCTGCAAGAAGCCCCCTCCCCATCTTCAAAGAGGCCTATATTTAGGTCCAACCAGCACCAGGGACACAACAGTGAGAGCGCTGGTATGAGAGGCTGTTGGTTGGTGACTGTCCATCAGCGTTGACAGTTTTTCCAGCAAATAAAGGAACTAAAAGTTAATTTCAGAGTCAGGGAGGAGACAGGAAGTTTTCTGTAGGCTGTTTTGCAAGTTCATGCTCTGTTTCTGCATAATAAGGAGAGACTCGTGAGTTTCTTTTTTTTCCCTTTAGAATCTGACTTGAACCAAATAGGAATACCAGACACTGAGGCATAAGATGGGGGACAAGAAATATAAAGGTAAAGTGCCTCTTGCCGAAGACACAGATGTGAGAGTTTTTTATGAAACTCAAATGTCACTCGGGCCCGATGACAAAGGTTACACTTTTGATGGGACTAACTCGATCTACTCTGCGATTCTAAGCAGAAATGAGGCTGTCAAGGATGCCAAGCGTCTCAAGACTTTTTTGGAACTGCGAGACAAATACGTGAAGAAGAACGTGGTGTTTGAAGACCCCTTGTTCCCTGCAAATGACTCCTCGCTCTTCTATAGTCACAAGCCTACGATGAAGTTTGAGTGGAAACGTCCCTCTGTAAGTGCCAAGTCTTCTGTCACCATATATTTTAGGCCAAGATGCACTTAATACAAAAGTGATACTATTCTAAAATCCCTGTGTATCTCATCACTTAACCCACAAAGCATGGTGGGGGTGTCAAGTTGATATGGCTGCCTGGCTGTCGATGCATAGCTCTGAGTTGTCACCTTCTACAATCACAGACAGCTGACTTTCACACAGGTTGCACGCTCTCTGCCTCTGCTGGGAAACATGGTGGCAACTCACTGTTGGTTTCAGAGTTTCATATCTCTCTGATATACATTTGCAAAAGGGTTTGATAGTCTTCCAACACTCTGCCTCTGACACCAAGTGGCTCTGACTTGTAGCCCTAACAGCAGGACTTTTGGCAGAAGAAATTAAGCTTTGTTGTCTTTGACTCAAAGTACCCGCCAACACACTGATACAGATATAAACACTAGACAGAAATGCAGACATGACAAATGGCAAACCCTCACCCAAGACCTAATGTGAAAATGCTCTGTTACAATTAAAAGTCCTGCAGTGTTGCAAAATGCACTTAAAGTTCCAAAAGCAAGAGTTCTCTTAATGCAAAATGACCCATTTATATTTGTGTTATATTTGCCTGTGATATGATAAATTAGCCTGTATTATGTTTAGGCCTATTATTGGATGATAATAATAACAACAAAAACAAGCCTTATGAACCCGTAAGCAGCATTGCGATAGCTATTGTTTTATTACTACTACTATGCGTAGGTTACTGTATATACTTTCTGTAGTTAAATCTTTAGCAAACCATATTTCAAAAAATGTTCCCATACATTTTAACAAGTAACTACAGATCCTTCCCGAGAGTTTAATGAGAAGATAAATACTACTCCTGGATCTGCCTGCTAAATATTAAGCTAATTTCAGGAGCTATTTAGCTTAGCTTAGCAGAAAGACTCGAAACAGGGAAACAGCTAGCCTGTTAAACAAACAAGATACTACATGTCAATTAGTAAGCTTTAGAGGTGCTGATAGTCGGATTATGTTACCTCTGGTCAGAGCCAGGCTAGCTGTTCCCCCCCTATCTTTATGTTAAGCTAAGACAACCAGGAGCTGGCTGTAGCTTCATATTTACCTGCTGACATGACAGTGGTGTCAGTCTCATTTAATTCTCAGAAATAAAGTGAATGAGCGCACTTCCCAAATTATTCAACTATGAATACATTTTCTTGAAAAAGCATTAAATAGAAATACTCAAGTAAAGTACAAGTACCTCAAAATTGTACTAGTGCCACTGCCCTTACCCAATGAACGGAATGAACTTGACATTTAATCCCTCTTAGTTTTATGTGATTGGAGATGAAAATTACTTTCATCTATATAATATTTAATAATTAAAAACACAATGCATTGACACAATATAACTGAATGTAGAGATGATTTTGTTATGAAACTTCGGCTTTCTAGGTGACAAAATCCAATGTAATATGAATCTGAAGCCTGATTGCTATGTAATGGCTGAATGATGAATGCAGCTTTAGTCATTCAGCTGAGATTAGTGATACATAAACCCTACCCAGGGATCAGCAGTGGAGCTCACTCTAAATTTGGAACACGAGGCTGCATTTTAACAGCTTTAGTTCAGGTCAGTCGTGTGATGAGGGGAACATGGTGTGACAAGGTGTTTCAAAATGCATTAAAGAACATTTGGCTTGTGACCCCTCTTCAGATGTTGTGGGCAAGATTTTTAGTTTTTTTCTTCTCTGGTTGCTTATTATATGGTTCGGTAGAGGCCTGAAGAGTTGTTTTAATTCATATTCCCTCAATTATCTTGTGATCCTCTCAGATTTACCTTGTGACCCCTTCAGGGATCCAAGTCCATAAGTTGGGAACCACTTATAGTAGACTGCATCCTTCACCATGAAATCTCTTTCACAACTATGTGCTCCACAACAATGATCCACAGCATACACATATCCATTAAAACCTGATTGAAGTAAACTGTGTAGAAGAAAAATACCTTTAATACATGTTTGAATATATAATATAGATGGATGATAAGCTGGTAATTTGGACCATAGACACAATGAGTCACTCTGCCTTAACAGACACATTATCACTTGTTCAAAAGACTAAAGGGTCATGAACACAAGACCTCCAACAGCTGCTTCCTCATAAGTATGCAGTAAATGCAGAGGGTGGGGTGGGTGGGGGGTTCATGTCCCAGGAGATCCAACTGAGCCAGAGAACCCTCTCCAATTCGCTTTCAGTTTCAGAGTCATATTGTCAATCATACCTAGTGTAGATTGGGATGTACAGATATGAAATTGTTCAAATTTTTACCAATACCAAAATTGATAAATAAATAATAAATATATATCAATATGAAAATTGTACAAATATATTTAACAAACAGCAACTTGAAGATGTTCTCAGATGCCAAATGTTATCTAACAGCTGTAAAAAAACTTTGCCTAAAAATAAAACTTCAACATAAAAATCTATCTAAAATAAATTGGCATAACGTTGATTTCCAGGAGCTCCATCTGTTCCAAGAGCAGGAAAACAAGATTTATGAATGTGACCCACCATTCAAAGTTAACTTTTAAAAGATTTCTGTCGCTATCAAAAAAGTATTGAGGTATAATACCCAGCTCTAGCAAAGCATATTTAGCCTGATAGTAATTAATATCAACCATTGAATGGGAATCACAGTTAATTGAACAGTGCTTCAGGCAACTTTTTAGACCAAGGTGTAGCAGCACCTAATCAGTAATACACTAAGGAAACATGTTATATTGCAGGATGTGGACTTGAACATTCAGACCACAAATAAAGTTAAACATTTGTCCTTGTTACAAAGATTGGATCAATATATTTAACATTTACAGCTAATGCATTTGTCATTTAATGTTACATAGGATTTCATAATGAGAAAAAAACATTTAAACTGCAACTAATATTTCGCAACATGCTCTCAAATGACACCTCTCTTTCTGTGTGACAGGAAATTTGTGAAAACCCCCAGTTCATTATAGATGGAGCCAGCAGGACGGACATCTGTCAAGGAGAATTGGGTAACATTTAAATTGTTTCTGCTTTCAAACCAGTGGTTCAAAAGTTAAACATAGACCATCCTGGGAATGAAGAAAAAGTGGTCTTTCCTGCTCTGCTGTCCCTGTTTCTCTTCCATCATCATTTACTTACTAAGACCTGTATGTTCATAATAGAATAGAAAAAATAGTATAATAGCAAAGTAGGTCACTGACGATTACTGCAGCTTTTTGCCTTCCTAACATCACTAAGACGTCCTTATTGATGTTGACGACTGACACCTGCAGTAATGTGGCTTTAATCTTCAACAACAAATGTAGCACTTTGTGAAGTGGTTCGCTTGGATCAAGTGTTTTCATAGCTCATGAATCTACTGTTGACAGGTGACTGCTGGCTGCTGGCCGCCATCGCCTGTCTGACAGTGAACGAGAAGCTGTTGTACAGAGTGATTCCCCCAGATCAGAGTTTCACTGAGAACTACGCGGGCATCTTCCATTTCCAGGTTTAAAAATGGATATTTGGCACATTGTGCAATAAACAACTGAACTACTGTGTTCTGAAAATTACACTCCTCCTTTCTAGTTGACATCAGCATAAAATATAACAAGAACATTTCTTGTGGTGACTGTTACGAAATGCAGTGTAGAAAGCATTACAGTTTATGAGATAGAAGAGCACAACAAAACAATCAAATTCAGGTTTTTACATGCAGACTGTCAATTTCACAACATGTATATATGCTGCTTCCCATATGAAATATGCCTTTATGCATTTCATCATCTGAAATATATTTTAATGTGATAAAGTTAAAGCTAAAGTTATTATTATCACTTGTGATGTCTTACATTTTACATGTGAAATGAATGGAAATCACATGACTTTATGTGAAATGATTTTCTACATGTGATAAACATATGATACATGGTTCATTGGTGTTTTGGGAGGGAAAAAAGTCAAGTTACAGGCAATTTAGAAACAGTGTGTCCACCATTGACAATTTTATTTTTAAACTGTAAACTTGCCAAGACTTTTGTTTTTGTACATGTTAATAAGTGAGCTTTAGAGGTGCTTTTGGATTCAGTTACCTTCAGACAGATTCCAGTATTTATGCTGAGCAAAGCTAAACTAACCAGCTGCTGGCGGTAGCTACATATTTACCATACAGACATGAGAGATATCGATCTTCTCATCTAACTAGCGAACAAGCATATTTATATATGCTTATGTTCCACAACAGTTGAAATATGTTGAAATAATCAGCCCATTGATAACAAGAAATTGAACATTAGTCAGTCATGTATTATTTAAAAAATAAGTAAATGATAAAAACATGTTCAACCAAGACCTTGCTTATGTCTCAACTAATAATCACAAAGATGACGGGAGTTTTTCTTTGCTCTCGATGAATTCTTCTCCTCTGTCTTATCTATGGCTTCCTGTTTTAAATTTGTTGTTCTTACTCAGTTCTGGCGTTATGGAGAATGGATTGACGTGGTTGTGGACGACCGCATCCCCACCTGCAACAACCAGCTGGTTTTCACCAAATCTTTCAGAAAGAACGAGTTCTGGAGTGCTCTTTTGGAAAAAGCTTATGCCAAGTAAGCACAGTCTATTAATGTCCCCTGCAAAGTTGAGTCGTGCAGCTCTCCACATCACCACCACCATGATGTTAATTTGTACAGTTGAGATCAGATTTCCTATCTCTCCACTGGAAGAAGTTTTTGTGATTTAGTCTGGTACTGAGTATAAAAACTTTAAAGCCTGGGGACATTAAATCATTTCAGGTGTTCTAAATGCAAATTCACCTGTTTTTTATCAGTATCAGTGACAGTGTTGAGAAACAGAAAATTACGCCACTGACATCAAGGTAATGCCAAGAAAATCTGAAACAAGATGACTTGGCATCTGAAACCACTGACCTTGCTGGTACACATTTTCTTGAACTTATTTGACGTTAAACACATTTTAAGATCCAATTTTTTTGCCAAATGTCTTTATTAAGGTGCATATTTTTTTGCAGTGTAACAGCAGTAACCAGGCACACAAGTCCTCCCTCCTCATGTTTCCCAAACTGGCTGCAGGCACTGGGAAAACCAAGCCTTTGAGAACACACATGTCAGCACATTGACCAGAATGATTGACCTCTCTCTCAGGTTGCACGGGTCTTATGAGGCTCTGAAAGGAGGTAACACTTTGGAAGCAATGGAGGATTTCACAGGGGGAGTTACAGAGTTCTTCGAGTTGTCCGAAGCGCCCAAAGAGCTCTACAACATCATGCGGAACGCGCTGGAGAGAGGCTCGCTGATGGGCTGCTCCATAGATGTGGGTGCAAAGCAGTGAATGGAGTAAATGTGCAATAGTAAAATAAATTGCACGGAAAACAGAGGAAAGTCACACTGTGCAGAAATGAAAACATTACAGAAACTCAGATGAGCCATGCTTCAACAATACTGACTCTGAAAATCAAATTAAATCTCAACTATAAGGAGGAGATAGATGTTAGGGATTCTGTAAAAAAACAACAATGTCTATACGCACCAGGTATATTTGTTTTTCTATGCATATCAGCCTATTTCAACAATGTTCTTATAATTGGAGAAGCTGAATCAAAGTGCAAAGTGTGATTTCGTCATCCTACTCTATCATTTAACTAGATTTTAGGAAAACTAGATTTTAACCGTCAAATCCAGAGTAAATTAATGAACTACAATTGTGTTTTAGTGAGATATATGGCTTCATCCACTCCGTGTTTTGTCCTTGTATGTGTCAGGTTACTTCAGCTTCTGAACTGGAGACTCGTACTGATCAGGGGCTGGTCCGGGGTCACGCCTACTCCATCATAGGCCTTGAAGAGGTTCAGTAAAAAGTGCACTCACTGTAAATGCAAATTTGGTATTCTTTGTAAGAGAAGGCCTTTTCAAGCAATGCTAACGGGTTGGTTATTGTTTCTAGTGTGATGAGGTTGCAAAGGACACCAGAATTCGTCTGATTCGCTTACGAAATCCCTGGGGTTTCGTGCTGTGGAAAGGACCATGGTGTCCAAAGTAAGATATGATCTGAAACTTGCAACTTCAATTATGCTGTTTATGTTTTGATAAAGAATATACATTTGCAATCAATTATTTTTCAGTTTATGTGAAGCTGTTTACATTATACAACTAATATGTAGAAAGGTTCTGCATCTGGGTTCATCCCACTGTACTACTATATTACTGTATTATTATGAATGTATTGGCAACTTATGATAGTTTTGCTGTTTTCCTGATGTTAAAAACCAGAGCAATGTTTGCATTCACTCTGTATGACCTAGATATGACTGATGCTGTATGACAATTTTTTTCTTTATGTTCTGTATATTAATAAGATTTGGTTTTCCAAAGTTCAAAGGAATGGTCAACCATTTCCATCGCAGACAAGGAAAATCTGAAAAAACAGACTGTAGAGGCGAGTGAGTTCTGGTGAGAAAATACTGTTCATATATCTTATCTCATATCTTATCATATATCATATCTTTATTTTTTAAGTGAAACTATTGGATTATGAAATTCACCAGCAACAAGGCAAACAATGTCAATGAATGTTGTTCAGCACTGTTGCTCAGGAACCCTCACACCAATGACTAACAGCCTTGGCTATACTTTTAATTATACAACAGCATGATGATATGCTCAACATTAATCCTTATGTTAGGGTTTCATTCCTCATAAAAAAAACGGATTTAAAAATGTTCACCTTTTTGTGTTTTTCTTCGATAAGCTCCCTCTTTCATGTTTTCAGGATGTCATTTGATGATTTCAAGAAGAACTTCACAAAGCTGGAGATGTGTAACCTGACCCCTGACACACTGCAGGGTGATGAAAGACACACCTGGACAGTGTCGGTCAATGAGGGCCGCTGGGTGAGAGGCAGCTCTGCTGGCGGCTGCAGGAACTTCCCAGGTTGGCCATTGCTTTTTCATATCTGCTTTTATTCCTCTAATAACCAATATTGATCAAATCAAAAGGCTAATGTGGCAGATTTACTTTTTGGTATTTTACAGACACATTCTGGACGAACCCTCAGTATCGTCTGCAGCTGTATGAGGAGGATGATGACCCAGACGATGGGCAGGTGACCTGCACTGTCGTCGTGTCTCTGATGCAGAAAGGTCGAAGGATGCAGCGCCATCAAGGGGCCAAATTCCTCACCATCGGATTTTCCATCTACGAGGTACCAATCACATGACTTTAAATCACTGAACAAGCCTGGCTTTAAACTTCTTCTTTAACTTCTTCTTTGTCTATGCAGGTGCCGAAGGAGGTATGCCCATCTTGGAGAAGAGCAATATTGTGATGAAGTCAGCACTTTCACAGCATTGAACTGTATCTCCAGAGAGTCATGTTTGTGTGTGTGTTTGATTTAGCAGTCTCCATGTAGTAGTTTTAGTATGAGTAGTACTAGTAGTAGTAATAATATAAGCCAAAGCACTTTTTCTGCACAATGGACAGGGTTGTAGAGAACAGGCATATAACCCTCCATAAAACCAACTTAACGTTTTTTACAATTCAGTTTTTGCATAGATAAAACAAATAAGATATAACGTGTAAAATAACAAGCTTTAGAAGTGCTAGTTAATTTTATTATCTTTGGACAAGGCTAGGCAAGAAAGAAAGCAAATAAGTGAGTTTTCCAAACATTTTGAACAATGCTTGCAACATCTTTTCAGTAGTGACTTCTTTCCTTAGTTAAAGAGCTCATTCCCATTCCACAAACTTCCACACTTTCTCTGATTCCTATCTATCCATAGATGTGTGAACAGAATCAACATCTGCAGAAGGACTTCTTCCTGTACACAGCCTCTAAAGCTAAATGCAAGGCCTACATTAACCTGCGAGAGGTGACAGAGCGTTTCCGGCTGCCTCCAGGAGAATATGTGATCATCCCCACGACCTTTGAACCCCATCAAGAGGGAGAGTTTATTCTCAGGGTCTTCTCTGAGAAACAGAGCACATCCGAGTAAGTATCAATGAAGGGCATCACATTTGGTGATGCAGATGATGTAATTTTTGGGGATTGCTGACTGTAAAATTGCAAATTATAACAAATCTTTTAAAAGAAGGAATCCTAACATGTCTGCTTTCTTCACAGGGAAGCAGAGAACATAATCGGCCAAACACAGGTTTGCACCATGGTTAAAGAAGTTGTGTGGATAAAACATATTTTGATAATTCCGACTGATATTGCAGTGGTGAAATGACTCAAAATATAGGAATTAATACACTTTTACAGATGTCTACTGAATTATTTTTAACATGAATCACTTTAGTGGCCGGTCAAAGGTGGAATTGTTCTTCTCTCCTCATTCACCATCTAGGTTCAAAAATGTTTCAAAACAATAGAAAGCATTAAAAAACAACATTTGAAATTCACCAGAGAGACTGGGATATGTAGTAAAAACTTTAGTACGAGGAAAGGGTAAGTAATTTTCCCAGACACATGCACATTTCATCTTACAGAGATTCAGAAAAAGGAAAAAGAGAAATTACGAAGGTACCTTCAACAATAATCAGTGTCTGTTCCCTGTGAGTAACAATCATTTCATTCAGTCTTTTCACCCTGTAGTAAAGGGGTGTAAGTCATCTTTTCCATGGAGCATAAAGTATTAATGTACAGGTCCAGTTTTTTTTTTTTTTTACATGTAGCCATAACGCTCTCCAGGAAGAAGACAACAAAAGTACTGGGTGTGCAATAAGATGTTAACACTGCACTATCAGTTTGACTTTGATTTAAATCACAAATGTGTACATACAGTACTTCATCAGCCTTGTTCTTTAAATCTCTCTGTCTAGCCCTAATTCATACTGTACCATGAGAGTAGCTAACAGCCTTGAAAGTGTTTTCCTCCTTTCATCTCATTTCATCATTCTGCCCTTCCTTGTCTTCTTGGACATCAGCAAGACAAGAAAAAGAAAGAAAAGGTAATGCATGAATGTGGCTATTGCATTGTATGCTTTTAAACTCTGCTTTCCCCACCGCATCTCTTGATCATATGTCAGCAACGTTGGCAGTAATGGTTTGTGTCATCACATACAGATTATAACTCTCTCTTTTCTGTTCTGTTTGTCTTTTATAACCCTTCTCTCCTCTTACCCACCACTGCCGTTGCCCACATGCCAGCCTATTGTATTTGTGTCAGACAGAGCACGAGCCAACAAAGAAATCGAGCATGATGGCATTCAGGGGGAAAAGAGGAAGAAACCAAAGGTATTGTCCTTGTAGCAGGAGCACAGCATGTTTAGATTGTTGGGCGTAAACACAGACACTGCAGCCACATAGCAAATAGCTCATGGTGACCTTTGCCCTGTCGTCATTTCTGGAAACTGGAGGCTCTGAAATGCAAACTGGAGCGGGTCAAATAACATGGCTGGGAATAAAACAATTGAATTTGAAGTCAATTAATCTCAAGTGACCGAGCTGCACCTGTTTTCTTAGTTAATGTCTTTCTTTGATGTGCTACTCTCCTCTGGTAGTATAAGGAAATGCACCCAGAGCTAATCAATCACAAAATGAAGTGTTATTTATAGTGCAGCAGTAAAAGCAGAAATACAAAACAGATTCCTGATAACCAAATAAATACTTGTTGGAGTTTATGGATGACCAGGGATGGGAAAAGCAGCCACTCACTCTCATTTGTGCAATACTTTATGAAATCTGGTAAAAATTACCACTGAAAAACAACATTGCTACTCTATTGTTCAAAAAAGTCCCTCTCCAGCAGCATGGATGTAATCTAAATTTTACAGTTCTGCCCTGCACACTACCCCCTCCACAATGTTTCTCTGCAGGACTGATTTATATATTTTTATATATTATACTATATTTTTTATTTATTCAATGATATTATCACATACTGTACTCATATTCTACATATGTATATTATATAATATATTGCTGTGCTATATTATTTTAACTATATTTCACCTTATCCTATCTTATATCCTGTAGGCCAACTATATTATATTATGTTAATATGCTATACTTTTTATTACATTATATACTATATTATATCTCTATTACATGTCTATATTAATAAACACAAAGTATCATTACTTAATCATGTCATATATTAGTCTGGCATTTGCTGTTTACATATACTAGAGGTAGTGACTTAATGTGACTAATCACACATCTGTCACTTTGACCTTAAGTGACTTGTATTGCTCTTGTATAGTTTCTATTTTTACATCTATCCTTATTTTAGTTTTGTATACCGCTTATTATTTATTTTTTACCTTCTCTATTTATCTGTACTTATTTCTACCCAACTGAATTCCCCATCTGGGGAGCAAATAAGGATTTATCGTATATTATAAAACCAGAACACAGTTACTACATATTTAGTCAAAACTGCTCTTTGACATCTAGAAATGATTTTCTCTAAGAAATGTGTAATTTTCAAAAAACAACAACAATACCCCGCCAACAACATGTAAAATTTGGAGAGCTATTAACTGACTGCATGCAGTAGATGGAGTGTAGTCACAACTAGCCTTAGCTAGACTAACGTTTCTTTTTTTAAGTGAAAAATCTATTTTGAGATTCCACCATCTTAGTAATTCAGTTTGTTATATGCCGTTAAATAAGGCAGTGGCTGAATGAAATCATAATAGAAAAATAAGTAAACACCAAATAAAATAGTCTTGCTGAAGTTAAAGCTAACTACCCAAGCTTAGATGCCCTTGACATTGTCCAAACACAATGCAATCCTCCGAAAAGACATACATTTAATGTTTTACAACTTATATAGCTGTCACACACTGTTTATTTTTGGTACGAATAACTCTCATTATTAAAATCCTTCTGTCTTATCTGTCCCTCAGAAAAAAGTACTCCAACCTGAGCAGGAGACTGAGGAGGAAAAACAGTTCAGAGCCGTTTACAGACAGATTGCTGGTGAGGTGAGTACACACAGAGGAGTGTTTGAAAGAGGGAATAAGGACAACACAGGACGGACGTGGACGTCTGAGTGGATTATTTGAGCTAAAATGCAAAAAAATTGTTCCTCCTTCCACCAGGACATGCAGATCTGTGCCAACGAACTCAAGATGGTCATGAAGAACGTACTCTCAAAATGTAAGTATACAGGAAAGATTAAGATCCTTGTTATAATCTGTGTGATGTGGTGACCATTCATATCACACTGTCCTTTTCCCCAGATACTGAAATAAAGACAGAGGGTTTCAGCCTTGAGACATGTCGGAGTATGATCGCCCTGATGGATGTATCCTTTCAGGTGGCAGTAGCAGGTTGTTGGTACTGACTCACTGTTCTGTGGTCAACATGTACTGTAGAACAGCAGTAGAACAGGCAAACCCTTTCCACCAAATGCTCAGCTCTGGCAACCAAAAGTTAAAGAGATAAGATGTATTATTTGATGGCAGTTTCAATTTTATTGACAAATTATGTGCACATGCACGGTGTAAAGTTTGTTCACTGTACTGCGTTTTTGCAGCAGTGAGGTAAGGCTTATGTATGGTGGCCCTGAGAGCTTAACACACTCTAACTTAAGAAAACACATACAAATACAACAGCAGAAGCAATTTTGTTATATTTGTTAAAATTCTCTTTACATCCCGACGACAATCAATAAATTTAAAATCTCTGATACAAAAATTTTAAAAAATTGGTATCTGTGGCTGCCCCGTACACACACGAAGGGNATTTCTTTTGGTTAGATACTTTCAAAATCTAGCCGTCTCTTGCTAGTTCTCCAACATCGCCTACCCCAGCTTTAAGAAAACACAAATATCTTATTTAACCATATTATAAAAAGAATGAATTTATTATGGGTGAACTCCTGGTGATACATTTAAAATCCTCCAGATTGAATAGTTGAAAAAACAACAATAAAATTCCAATGTACCTTTAAAATTGGCTTCACTGGCTTCTGTGTTGGTTTTTCCATAACTGACCAATTCTCAGACTGATGGGACGGGAAAGCTGAACCTGCAGGAGTTCAAACACTTGTGGAAAAAGATCGAGGCGTGGCAGGTGGGACAGTTGTGACCACCCTGTACTTTCTGCTTGTGTTTAACAAATCTGACTGTCCATCTCCTCGTGTGTTTGCAGCTTATCTTCAAACGTTACGATAAAGACAAATCCTCCTCCATCAGCAGTTTTGAGATGAGGAATGCTGTTAATGATGCAGGTGAGCAGCATCAAAGAAATACCTATGTATATTGAGCTGTACTGAATTTTTAGATTCAATCATTTACATTTCAAATTGTAATTGTATTACTGTATAAAATGAAACAGGAGACACTAGTTTACATTAGAACTTTTGACAGAAATCACATCCTATACTCTCCAGCCTCTTGTGAGAAACCTGTGATCTGACATAAACTGTCAACCATGAACCCGATCTGTGTTTTGCCTTCTCCACTCAAAGGGTTTCACCTCAACAACCAGTTGTATGGCATCATCGCCATGCGCTATGCAGACGAACACCTCAACATCGACTTTGACAGTTACATCTGCTGTTTTGTGAGGCTAGAGGGCATGTTCAGTAAGTACAGAGCACACGTGAGATGGTGTAGTTAAAAAATATTGTTGATGACATCAGTCTCACTAGTGCATGTACCCCAGACAACACTGTTATTGGATGGTACCAGGAGGTTTGTCAAACAAAAAAGAACTGACACAACTGATTAGTGATTTACTGCTCTTACCTGATGTTTTTAACAAAACCACTGCTGAAAAATAATTTTTTTTACTTTACTTTTCATGAATCCTTTGCAGGGCCAAATTTTAACTCGTAGGTCCCACTGATTGCAGCCTTGTCCAACCGCGCGATTTGAAAGATTAAGATCATTACAACTTTCTCACTTATAGGACAAAATGTCCAATATCATGGACATAATCAATGAATATTTTGAATTAACCATAAACACTTACCTACACTTGAGATATTGCACATACATATCTATATGCAACCCACCAAGAAGCAACCCTACTGTTAACCTCTTTATATTTTTGGCATGTGTATATTTGGATTTTGTGGATTTCAGATATCTGCCTAACGATATTTTATATTTGCACAACAGTTTTCCGTCAGGATAAATAAAATTCTGTCTTGTCTTATTTATAAAGAGATGAATGAAGGCTGACCAGTTGTGTCTCTTGCAGGAGCTTTCAATGCCTTTGACAAAGACGGAGATGGACTAATCAAGCTCAATGTCCTGGAGGTAAGGCAGTTGCAGTATTTTCACAGTACGCTATTCTGTGTTATGTTGTGTTTCTGTCCGTGTTTATATGTTGCTGCAATTAAAATATCTTTGAGGTAAGAGTATTGAGACATGCTTGTGATGAAGAGAATCAAAGTTCATTCTTAACTGTGGAAAGTACAAGTAGAAAGTAGCAGTTTAACAAACTTAATGTCAATTCCCCCACTCCAAGAGCTTTGAACCACATCCAGCAGTCTTCAAACTGGCTAAAACATGATTACAGTCTGAATACTACTGACTTAGTTATTTTGCATTTTGACGCAGCACTTTACTGCTATGTTGGATTGCATTATATTGACATGTTTGTAATTTGTATGCTTTATTTTTATATATTGTAGACCAAAATGATCTGATCAAAGACTCTTATTATATTTCTTATATTCTTATTGTGCAGTCCAATACAACACCACAAACTACAGCCTCAAAATTGACCATAAAGTTGAATTGATTGCATTAAAATGTTAAGTGTAGTTTTCTGGTCACTCGATGTGTAGTGTACACTTTGAAAAATTAAACTTTTCTTTTTTTCTTTCCAGTGGCTTCAGCTGACCATGTATTCTTAAGTCACCTTCGTGACCACGGCAGCAGCTGTTCACATTTATGACTCAACTCCTGGACAGCCTCATAGCTTTTTAAAACAGTATTTTTTGCAAAGATTTTGTGACCCCAACAAAATCTAATCTTGAAGTCAAAATCAGAGGTTTAATGATTTACCTTTATTGCCTTTATAAGTTCATGTTTTAAACAATATGTGGTTAGAAGTGAAACGCTAGAAATGTCTTAAAAATAAATGTTGACCTGAGAACTCAGTGAATGAACATTTTGTTTGAGAAATCTTTAAAGAAATACTGAATGTGCTGGATATTGTTTTTAAAATATAGTGGAGGTGAACACTGTAAATTTATTTTTTTATTGCTGTACACACAGTTAGTATTGAACACAAATCAGATACACACTGTACATTGTAATATAAAAACATTAAGGCATCATTCTTATAGCTCTTTGGACAATTTGGTTCGACAGCTTCCACTACTTTCTTCCATTGCACCAAAAAGAGAGATGAGTTTTCAAATATGCATTTTCCACAGTTATATAGAGAAGACCATTGCCTACATTAATTCTTTGGGAAATGTGAAAATGTAACAGTTATAAATTAATAGATGGATTACATATTTAATTATGCAAAACATTACTATAACCAAACCTCTAAGTCACCACTTAAAGATTCAATTTATAAATTAAGTTCAAGTGTGTAAGAAAACAGTTTGGGCCAAGGAATACTTAAGGATACATTGTCTCCACACCGTGATATCAGGAAAAATAACCATAATCCATATCATTGTATAATTAAAAATCTAAAATCTGGAAAATATTCAGAAAAAAAGAGAAAAATCTGACTTGAAAGCAGGCGGGTAGTTTATTATTTATACAGAAAGTACAGGTTGCTAAATATTAGCCAATGGATTTTAAACACTGGAGTTGTTTCCTAAACTGCACCTTCTTTAATTAATAATACAATATACCAGCAAGTTAAACCTGTTGAGCAGTCCTTGTATGCAGGTCCTTTGAACATCGAATACTTTCTAAAAAGGATTTGGAAATCCAGTCCTGACCTTTCTACAATTACCAAGAATGTAATGTCTAAGGATGTGTGTCTGAAAACTATTTAAGACATTTGGGGGGTTGCATATCATCTTTAAAGGGGAACTCCACCAATTTGCACATCAGTCTGTTCACAGGTCTTGGGAGTACAACTGCATGTGAGAAAAGCTGCATAAAGCTCTTTGTAAATAACTTCACTCTTGCTTTTTAGTCTGAAGACTACAAGAAAAAAAACAGATGTGGTGAGTTAGAAAGAAGAGCCTCTGTAACCTGCTCATCTCTTCTCGAGGCTAGTGGCTCAGTGGTAGATTAGCCACCAGAACAAACCTGAATCTAAGGCTGAACTGCCGGCAGTCAAGTTGCATCGTGAGTAATGTAGGTACCAGGTCTGACAAAGAAGAAGAATCAACAACCAAATTAGATCCTTGTGATCTAAATTTTCCATTGCAAGTCGGATAATGTTACAGGACTTCAACGTTAAATTGGTGGAGTACTCTTTAAATTACTCGAGCGCAGACTAAAAATTTCACAAACTCTGTGTTTAGATTTGATATGTAACTCAATTAACTTTGTTCAATTTCCAACACTGGCATTTCAGCTTTGCTTTTCATTTCCAGATTCAGGCAACATTAAAACATGTTACACCTCCTCATCAGAGCGCATCGCCTATCAAAAGCTGCAAAAGCTACTCTGAGGTGCTGATGGTGAAGCGTAGTTGTAAAAGTCTTCTGAAGGATTAGCTTCACATCTTCTAATGACATTTCTGACAATGCTTACGGAATAATATATGTTATGATGTCTAAAGCTTCATATGCATTCAAGGTGATAAAAAAGGTTTCTACTCAACACATCCAAAAGCAATGTAGCACATCCCTCCAAAAGTGAACAATTTTCCTCCTCAAATTAAACTGACACATTGAACTGCAAACAATTAAAGACAGAAAGAGTTGAAGACAATTACTTTAAGAGCAGGACTGACTGAGTGTTAATGAATAAACATCCCTGTCCTGTCATACAACAGTGTCAAGGATCAATAACAGCCTTACAGAGGTCATACAGTATGCCCAAGACCAAAGAGATGTGATCAGCACCTCAAAAGCTAAAAGCCCAGGGAATGAATGGGAAATAAAACCTGAAAAGAACTTTTTGTTGTAATGGATGAAACTCCAGCCTCATCTGCTTCATCAAGGCTGCACTCTACTGTCGTTTTCCATGTGGCTCTGCATGTGTTCAGGCAGTTCCTGCAGGAAAAATAGAAACAAGACTGAGCAGTTGTTCCCATTTTCAACCTGCCCAAATGTACCCATGCGCTTGGAGTGAAGGCACTCCGGTATCCTCACGTTTTGACACGCTTTGTTTAAAATAATATGGTGTCAGTTCTTTACCTGCCTAACCGACTGCTGTGTGGAAAAAAAAGTGCTGCAGCCCTTCCAGCGACATTTGACCGTCTGTAGATTGGGGTTGCTGTGATCTCTAAGGAGGTGCTGCACAAGATGCTCCGCCATGCCGAAGATCAGAGAGCAATTCTGCCACTGAACAGAGAGCAAAGGTCACAGACATATGTTAAGACATAAGTCAATCATAAAGTGTAACTAATCTTAGAATTATTGAATATCTTCAAGAAGACATGTTTTCCTTGTTAAGATTGTGTGTACTCACATGAAATGATACAAATCTTAAAATCTGATGTAAAACATCCAAAATTTAGTCTTTACCCAGCAGCGGTAGTTCTTCATCAAGTTGAGCTTTACAGCTTGAACGCTGCCATCATAACTGCCTGTATAGATCTGTGTGAGACAAAAATGGTAGGTAAGTAATTCAACAATATTCAGCCATCTTTTCCAGAATGAACCTGAAGGTTGTACAAGCTTAAACGATAAAATAAGGCCAGGCCAGTTTTAGTCCACGCACCACACTCTTATGTACGGCCATGCACATCACCATGTCACTGTGGCCCCCGTACACCTGCAGCCGGTCATGGGACTAAAAAGAAAAAAACGTTCAAATGAATAATACAAAGATAATTCACAAGAAGACAGATACAGGGTTTAGTTTAAACACATGAATCTAGATATCTTCAAAAAGGTGGCCTGAATTGAGTCAAACACTGTACCTGTAGCTCATAAACTCTGACCAGTTTATCCAGACAGGCCGTCACCATCACTTTCCCCAAGATGACTATTGACGTGACAGCATGTCCGTGACCCTTGTAGATACGAACCAACTCACCCGTCTACAAAAAAGATTGAAGGAGAAAAAGTCATGGCGAGGGCGAACGCATAAAGTTGAAATAGAAACGCACCAAAACCCAAACCAAAACAGACACTCTAATTAACACTGAATGATTTGAGATTATGAATCCCAATAATTTAATTTTCTTTTCTTGTTGTGTTAACACAAGAAATGTTCAGATTAATAGATTTATACTATTAAAAGACAACAAAACAAACTGCAGTATTGCAAGAATTATACCGCAATTTCTAAAGATTTTGTCGTATTCCACCTGAACACTATCAGTATTCATATTGTTACTATTTATTCATTAAACTTCTGTCACATACTGTAAAATACTGTATATATTACCACACTCCTTTTTAAAAAATATTTCTTAGATTTGTATGTTTTTACCAACTTTCTATCAATGTTTTATTCCTTTAATGCCTTGAATGGCAAAGTGAGAAACTGCAACACAAGAATTTTGCCTCGGGGACCAATAAAGTATTTCTGATTCAGATTTTGATCTCTGAAGAACATGTCCAACAAGAGATAATTCAAACTCTTGTGAATCTTTAAACACTTACGTGGATGTTGTGGGCGTGAACAGACGTGTCACTGGAGCCGCTGAAAACCAGGTCATTCACCACCTAAAAACAACAAAAGGAAATTTCTGTCAAAATACAGTCATTTACTACATTTAAACTATTTACAGCCTTATGAATATGTTAATGTCATATTTAGTCACTTTGGAGACATCTGACAAGCATCTGCAAGATCCAAAATCTGAATCCAGACTGAATGCTTTCTGAACAGAATTAACAGTAAATCCCATTTTCATGACTGAATCACATGGCTATGTGGTACAAAGGCAGTTTCAAGTTTTCAGTCAAATTGAATTTTAAGTGTCTCTATTGCAACACTTTTCCAATTGAACAAAAGTAAAATCTCAAATTATTTGGTCTCCTTATCTGAGCAAAATTATTTTTTAAAGTTTAACAGTTGAAGTGTTCAGAAGTGGGTTTATCTCCTCACCTTCATACAGAGTACAGTTTTGGTGTGTCCCTCCAGCGAGCGCAGCAGCAGGCCGCTCTTGGCGTCCCGCACACTGATGGTGCTGTCGTAGGAGCCGACCAGCAGGACTCGGCGGGCGCCCTCCTGCGCTGTGCCCAGGCAGCTCACGCCTCGTGGGCCATGGCACTCAAACACATCTAACTGCTTCAGAGTCTAAGGAAAGACGTCAGAATGAGGCAGAAGAAAATATGAGAGGGAGAGTTAATCGCTTCTGAAGATTTTAAGCAGCTGTCAGAAAATTACTCTGGCATATAGAAGATAAAATCAAAAAGGTATGCTTTAAAATAAAATCTACACACTGCGTAATACTAGGGATGCACCAAAATGAAAATTCTTGGCCAAAGCTGAATATAATGAAAAACTTTCAGAAATATAAAATACCGAACAAGATTTTTATATTTTTCTGTTTTTTTTTACCATTGCATAAATTAAATAGCCAAAATTTTCTTTTTACTCAGTGTTTCCCACAAGATTTGGAGAGACTACGGTGAGTGGGTCTGAGGCCCGAGAGGGTCCGGTAAAGTAAATTACATGTGTCCATTATTTCCATACTGTATAGACACCTTATTTTAAGACTGGGACTTTGTCACATGTGTATCTTCGTACTAAATTCGTCAAGTCTGACCCACTTTGATAAATAATGTTGTATGGGGTTCTTGTATTGCTTAACATGAAGACTTCATGGCCTCTCCTCCGGTAGGACTCTCATACTGCAACACTTGCCTTGATAAGAGAGAAAATGACAAGATAAAGTTGCTAACCTGCCTGTCAGATTGCACTGGTCTGTTTCAGTGGATTTACCATAAAGGCTTGAATACGTGTGCACTCCTAATGTAGGTACAGTTAGCTTGACCGCCTTTATCAGAAACGAGGGACAGGAACACTCAAAGTGGGTCAGACTGTTTGTTGCCTTCTCTAAGAAGTCAGCCACAGATGGAGTCGATGTGCTAGAAGACAATTCAGCAGAACAGTGTCTGCAAACGACATGTCAACGTAATTGTAAAATTCAGTCTTTTGACTTATTAGGCCGAACAGCGAAAGTAATTTTTTTTGGTATTTTCAGTAGGGGTGCACTGAATGTTGGCATAATAGAGTAAACTACTCATAGTAATGAAATTATGCACAAGACCAAATAGATGTGTAAAGGTTATTTCACCTGTATTGAAATAATTTCACTCACCTTTAAGTCGTGGCTAGTCACTGATCCATTGGCGAGTCCAGCAAACAGAATGTTCCAGGCGACATGCAAACACAATACTCTGTCTGAAAGGGAAGTCTGCTCCAGACACTTTTTAGACTGGAGATCAGAGGAGAAAAAATAAATTTCCAAATTACATCAAAAAGTGCAAAACCCAAGATAGGGGGCAGTGCTAGGCTTACAGAAGTGAGCGTGTA
Organism: Lepomis gibbosus; assembly: GCA_029875015.1. Taxonomy (NCBI): domain Eukaryota; kingdom Metazoa; phylum Chordata; class Actinopteri; order Centrarchiformes; family Centrarchidae; genus Lepomis; species Lepomis gibbosus. The sequence goes on along the minus strand of JAPMOB010246124.1, from coordinate 42,195 downwards.
ATTTAAAGTATGGCGGTTAAAAACCCATGAGTAACTCAGCAAGTAAATTATACGTACTGGGTGTCACACTGAATCCCCACCTAAGTTAAAACTGGTCAGCGGCCAGATGGACAAATTTATAACAGAAACAGGTACAAAACTAAACTGAAGTTATAAAAAATGTGTTAAGAAAAACTCTTTCTTGGATGAATGTATCAACCAGTGACATGAATCTCAGCCCCCCAGTAATAAAGAAATGTCACATACAAATCACAAAAAGAAAATGTGTATCAGGATATTTTTTCTCATTGTGTACCTTTGTGCTGAAACAGCGGATGGTCTGGTCGCTGGATCCGGTGTAGAGACGTGCCGGCTTGTTTGGGAGGGACGACACCAGCAGACAGTTGACTTTGTTCGTGTGACCCTCAAACACTGCTTGGCACTCCCTGTTCTGGATACATGGAGAAATATATAGGCTACAGATTTTATATTTTATGCATCACAGACTGACCACACTCACATTAAACTGTTGTGGTATGATGATATTTTCTCATTGTCTGAGGAAGGATACAGTTTTGAGCAGGGACACAATTTGACAGAAGTGGGTATAAATTAAATAAATCAACATACCACCAGACCATAGGCCCGCGCTGTGTTGTCCCCTGAACACGTGTACAACCGGCCCTCGTGAACTTGAAGGCCGTGGACAGGGCCTGTGTGATTTAGAAAATCTCCCAAGGACGGCTCCTCCTCGTCGACCGCCTCTGCACCTCGAAAAATACAGTGATTAACAATATTTTCTACGGCTCTGTCTTATCTTTGTGTTTTTTCTGTGAGGAAACTGAATTGAATTCAATTGAATGAAGGAGGAGAAACAATGCTCACCTGGAGAAACTGGCACAGGTGTAGGCTTGTCTTTTCTGAGTGGTCAGGAGAGGAAAAAAAAGTTGGTCATGTTTCACATTTACAAGTTAAGCATCCCCGTTATGTTCAAGATTCTGCAGCATAATATTTAAAGAAGTCACCTCTCATCATCATTGTGCTGAAACGTCTGTGTGCTCGAAGAACTGAACTCCACGCTGACAGATGTCTGAGGAGGCTCTTGGTGAGCATTTGAGACGCCCTCCTCATTGTCTGATTCATCAACATCAATAACCACCAGGTCGGAGGGCTCCATCAATTCGACTGAGTGATCGCTCTCATTTCCTCCATCAGGCTTCTCTGCTGCCGGTACTTTGCAGAGATTTCCTTCCGTCTCTTCATCAGAATCGCTCTCAGTTTCTTCTCTTGCCAACCTTACGGTCTTTTCAAAGTCCTTTGAGACCTCCATAGCGACCTGCTCCTGCTGCTCAGGATAAGGGTTTGTATTCGCTGATGTAGAGCACTCTGTTTTGGGTTGTTTGAGAGAAGTAACAATAGTTGTAGGAGCAGCTAAGTGGGGTGATGGAACCAGCAGTGGAGGGAGCAAGTCAGAGGGAAACAGGGGCACAGGTTGGTTCACTAGAACCTGAGGTGTGTCCTGGTTACACGAGACTGTGGGTTGATGGGAGATTTCTTGCGTTACTGGTATTTTTGGCATGGCACGGAGGGTTAGATGAGGTTGGCTAATAGAAGATGCTGAGTTTGTGGGAGGTGACTGCTGGCTGAAGGAGGCGGGAAAGGCACAAGAGGAAGGAAGGGGAGAGTGTCTTGGTTGCATGGGGGCAGCAGCAGCCCCAGCTGAGGAGCTGGAAGATTTCTCTGCCACATTAGATGTTCCCGAGTATCCTCCTGAAAGAGATTAAGAAGGAAAAGGTCAACTATATGTTGAGCAGTGAAGGCATTTAAAGCAAAGGGTTAGTCTAATGTACCTTGCATCCCCTGCAGGATCTCAATGCGCTGGGCTCTCAGACTGTTGACCTCAACAGTACACTGAAACAGCAGGAAGAAAAATTCAATGTACACCCGTGAAAAGGTGAACAAAGATTTGTGATGTTTTCTTCAGTGTAAGAATATCCATTCATCCATCCATCATCCATCCATCCACTTTTTTAAAATTAAAACATGTAATAAAAGTAAACAACAGATATAAAACAAGACAAAATAACTCCATCAGTTATGAAAAAGCTTTAAAATCAGACTGAGTTTTAAGAAGAGACTTAAAAGAAGATTCTACATTGGTGTTGGTACCTGCTGTCTCAATAGTAAGAGTCTTTGGACTTCTGTGTAGGCAGCTTGCAGGGCATTGCGGGCCTGGATCAGAGACTTGTCTAAGTCCTGTATTGAGTGGCTCAGCTCCTCCTCCCTCAGAGACACAGCCAAAAGCTGGTCCATCTGGTCCTGGTCTACAGGGCAGAAAAACAAGGTCAAAATACAAACTGTGATTATTTCCATATAATCACCCAAGAAATCTCAAACATTTTTGGGAGGGGTGAGTTGCTAGGTTGTCTGTTCTAACTGATAAGGCAGCTTTTGCAGCCTCAGAACATAAAAATTAGCTGACATACATTTCAAGATGAAAACGTTTTAAATGGGACAGTTCATTGACTGAGCATCGCACTGTTGTAATACTGACAAAAAAAGGATAGAAATCGATGCAGCAGAACAAGAGATTTCATTGTTTTATTCCCACATTCTTCTTCTTGGCTTGGTTCTACTTTACCCACAATGCAACTCGATTGCTGCACTAAGAAAGGCTTTACATAATCTTTTTTCACATATGCAGCTGTACTCCTGTTAAAAGACATCCCTTTAAATAAAATGAGTCAAACAGACACCCCAAGAGCACTCAAAATATCAGAATTACCCGTGTTTGACTTTGTTTTCTTCTTTTTTCCAATTGGCTCCTTATCAGAAAGGCCGTCATGCTGTAAGAATAATTTATAATTCAATTTCAACAATAAAAATGTATCAGCAAGCAGATGTAATTCAGCTGTAAACCACGCTTAAAAATACTGTAAGCTACTCACTGTTCCTTCTTGTTTCCTCTTGCTGGCACTACTGACGTCTCTCACATCTCCATTCTCATCCTCAAAGTTTGGCTCAACCTTCACAGAGACCGCTTTCACCATCTGCCTACTGCAGTTTTGCTGTGGAGCAACAGGCTGCTCCAACGGCTCCTGCGTCTGAGAATCTGACTGTGCTTCTGTCTGAGAGTCATTAGCCGTCACGTCCAGCGGTGAAGGATGTGGCCCAGTCCAGTGTGCCCCCGAAGGACTGTCTGGGAGTGACTCCCAGTGGAAGCCTTCTGACAAAGGCAAGTCACTGTCCGCTGTTCGTGTTGTCGTTTGGTCGGACGGAGGGTTTGTCAACTTAATTCCAAACCTGTTACCACACAGAATTAAAACAATAGATTTAGAAAAAAAACACATTTTACAAAAGGGTAAAATGGAAACAGTGGAAAAGATGAGAAGAGGCTTACCTGGGCCTGCCTCTGCCCGCCTCTTGCCTCCTTCTTTTCATGTCCTCGTACTTCTCCCTCCAGCTCAGCTTACTCTTGGCCCCTGATAAGCTGAACAAGGTGTTCAGGGTTGGTTTAAGCTCAGACACTTTCTCCCCCTGAAATTTGCCTGTTTCGTGGGCTATTCGAACCCTGCGGGCGACTGTCAGGTTGTGCTCAGAGGACATACCCGAACATTGGCTGAGTGAGGTGGAAGATTCGGCCTCCCTGCTGTTTGAAGGTCCGTTTGAGTCACTTGCAACCGCTGAGCTCTTCTCAGTCCTCCCTTGTGTCGTTCTGACTGTGTTCTGCTTTGGCTTGTTGACCAGTGAGGATTGCACAGATGTAGCTGCAGCAGAGGGGGTGTGAAGCACGGCCTCATCGGCGAGGTTTCTGCAGGAGCCACCTGCCGGTTGTTTCCTCTCACTTCCAGGTTGCAGCGTGGTTCCGTGATCAGTCGCCTGGACGCCTCCCTCGCCGTTCTGCCTCCGGGCTTCGCGATCAGCTCTACACGGCTCCCTCACTCCAAGCGCTCTTCTGATTTGCCACAGCATCGCACTGACGTCGACGTCCCGTATAGGAGCTGTGTTAGCGGATCGGTTTTCAGAGTCAGGCTGAGCTGAACGTGAACTTTCCTGTCCAGGCTCAGAAGATGCTGTACTCTCCTTCTGGCCGTGATCAAAGATGATGGCTCCGTTCTCAGGAAGGTGATCACTGGTGAAGTCTGTTGCACACCCGTATTGCTTGTTGTAATGGTCATGCTGGCTGACGGTTATCTGCTCTGGCATGCTGGTGGCCCCTGTTTGGGTGATGTGTGATCTTCTAACAAGTCTGTCTTGCCGGGAACTCTCACTTTGGACTTTGCTGCACTGACTGTTGACAGAAAAGTGGCCATCATGGCTCAGCTGGTTAGTTGACCGGGTGAACTGGTTCCGAACATTAGGGTGATGCCAAGTTCGACCTGAAGTCTCTCCGGGCAAACAAGCAAATCCTTCGCTTTGATTCTGCAGAGCTGATTCTCTTTGATGACCGGACAATTTATTCTCTTTATTTTGTACAACCGCATTGTTGCTTTCTTCCTGGTGGGGTTTCCGCATCTGTTGCAGCGTCCTCCTGTTCACTTGTTTGGAGTTTTCCAGCTTCACCGCTTTGGACGCCACCGTATTTTTTCTCATAGCTCCCTCTTGCATTTTTGAAAGTTTCTGACCAGCCATCTGCTTCAGTTTCTTTTTTTTCTTTCGCACTGCTTTCTTCCTGCAATGGAAATAGACCATGTTTCAAAACAACAACATATTGCATCATAAAGTGATGAAAATGCAAAAGGAATCATTTTGACTCAATAACAGCTAAACGTGAAATTCTTACTCCTCTTTCTTCAGCTTCTTGTTTCTTTCCAGGATTCGGCCCATGGTTTCAGGGCTCAGAATCTTAGACAGAGAGATGGGCTTTACATTTTTAGACATCAAGCTCTTCAACTTGGCTTTGTGTTCAGCGGTGGAGATGTGCCGAGCATACTCATTTAAACCCATGGAGGACTGCTTACATGCCTGACATTCATGAAATGAACCGCTGTGGAAAAATAACAACAAACCACATTTTTGGTCAGATTTGAGTAGATGTCGGCTTCAAGCTCCTGCAACAGATTTTATGATCAAAACACAACATGAGAGTTTTGGGTCAATGCATGTTATGGTTATATTATCTTCGCATAGCAGGGAAACACTCTGATACCTTATTTTAAGGAATATAAACATGTGTTTCTACAAACTGATTTTTTATGGAGTCAAACTAATTGTTAAAATACCCTGAACAAAATTATAAATGCAACACTTTAGTTTTTGCCCCCATTCATCATGAGCTGAACTCAAAAATCTAAGACTTTCTCTATGTACACAAAAGGCCTATTTCTCTCAGATATTGTTCATAAATGTGTGAAAAATCTGTGTTAGTGAGCACTTCTCCTTTGCTGAGATAATCCATCCACCTCACTGGTGTAGCATATCAAGATGCTGATCAGACAGCATGGGTATTGGACAGGTGCGTTAGGCTGGCCACAATAAAATGCCATTCGAAAATGTGCAGTTCCATCACACAGCACAATGCCACAGATATCGCAAGTTTTGAGGGAGCGTGCAATTGGTATGCTGACTGCAGGAATGTCCACCAGAGTTGTTGCCTGTGATTTGAATGTTCTCAGCCATAAGGTGTCTCCAAAAGGCGTTTCAGAGAATTTGGCATCCAACTGGCCTCACAACTCCAGACGTGTAACCACACCAGCCCAGGACCTCCACATCCAGCATCTTCACCTCCAAGATCGTCTGAGAGCAGCCACCCAGACAGCTGCTGCAACAATAGGTTTGCATACCCAAAGAATTTTGGCACAAACTGTCAGGAACCGTCTCAGGGACGCTCATCTGCATGCTCGTCGTCCTCATCGGGGTCTCGACCTGACTGCAACTTTGCGCAGCCATTGAAGAGGAGTGGACCAACATTCCACAATCAACAACCTGATCAACTCTATGCGAAAGAGATGTGTTGCACTGTGTGAGGCAAATGGTGGTCACAGCAGATAGTGACTGGTTTCCCGACAACCTCAGACCCCATCAATGCAGTGAAACTGCACATTTTAAAGTGGCCTTTTATTGTGGCCAGCCTAACACACCTGTGCAATACCCATGCTGTCTGATCAGCATCTTGATATGCCACACCTGTGAAGTGGTTGGATTATCTCGGCAAAGAAGTCCTCACTAACACAGATTTTTTGACACATTTGTGAACAATACCTGAGAGAAATAGGCCTTTTGGGTACATAGAGAAAGTCTTAGAGATTTGAGAGCAGCTCATGATGAATGGGGGCAAAAACAAAAGTGTTGTTTATTATTTTGTTGAGTGTACAAGCAACTGCACAGGATTTTTTTCTGAATAAAAAACATAATCAAAAACAAATGCCAGTTAGCACAAAAAGTAACGAGACTATTGAGATACTCCTGAAGACTGACATGACAACATAACTATGACATTTGTTGTTCAATAAACTCAGCCCAAAATGTCTTCACCATCATGTATGTTTTACTTTTTTTAGACAGTGTATTTTTGCATCTCTTGCATATACTGCATATTACAGTACATTTGTTTATTAGATATTACTCACTTGCCCAGCACCGTCTCCAGCTCTCTGTGATGCAGCATACCATGCATATGCTCGTGGCCTTCCTGTATTTAACATATTTTCAAAATTATACATCATCAAGGGTTGCATGTTGGAATAATCCCACATTAACAAGCACAGCTACTCATGTAAATGTCTTGATAAAGTTAGAGGCACTTACATGTTTCAAATATGACCTGCGACACAATATACAGTAGATATTTTTGACCTTCTGATGGGATAGTGCGTGGCTGTTTGTGTTCTTCACAGGGGTTTTACCCACCTTCTCAAGTGGGGTTTTAACGTTTGCCATTTCTGAGCAGGTGAAACAAGAGCAGATCTTAACAGCACATACATGGAAGCTTTTCAGTAGCATCGAATATAACATCAACAAGCTCTAGTGTGTCTGACTAGCGGCATTTCATCACAGATTAAAAAGTATAGCCTACAGAATATAGAGTGTTGCTGGACACAGTTTATAATCACTTTAACACTGCGATCATGGAGCCTAAACCTGCAACTGCAGCACAACGTGGTTAAATCATCCAGCGTGCAGATTAATGGCCCCTGCGTTACGACTCACAGAAGATTTATTATTTAATTAACGGCGCTTGGGTAACTTCTTCACGGACTATAACAGACTAAATATTATAGTTAAATTGTAAACACATCATAATTACCAGACACATTTCACATGGCAACAACACTGAGCTGCTTCCCAACCGCCATGTCTCTTCTTCTTCTTTGTTTTTATTTGGCGACTCCGCAAACAAACTTTAAACGTGCCTCGCAGCGCCACCTACTGTGTCGGAGTGTAGAGTCATGGCGGCATGAGATCATCATGAACACGGATTGGTCTATAGAAAAGACAAACACAACAAAAGTCACTCACTATTTCCTAATCCTGATTGAATTATATAATTTACTAACCCCCCTTCTGATTTCAGGAAACAAAACTGCACTTCTGTACCCATACTTTGTAATCTTAAAAGCAATTTGTGGATTTCTATTATTAGATCTTATTCACTGACCGTTTGCTTTGGGGACAAGGCTCTGTGAGGTGCTGCTTAATCTGAGCAAATTACTTGCTCTATCCACCAATGGACAATAATGATTGCAATGATGCTGAATATGTACCTATAGGTCAGTCTTTAATATATATTAACATTAAATTCTGATATATACCCACTTGCCCATCATCAAGAATCTTAACCATCTTTATATATTATCAAAAATGTATAGAAGTTTCTTTGAATGTGATCTTTAACAATAAGATGAATGTTATTATTAGCCAGTACTTATTTTCTTCTAGAACTTTTAATATTAAGATATAAATCATCTGGGAGAACCGATGGGGGAACATTTCTTTAAACAACAGATGGATTATTGTTTATCACTTTCAGACCCATCTTTTTTGGCAGTCTCACTATATTCCATCCAAAACCTCTGTCATTAACCTTGGTATACATGCATGCACTTAAAAACTCATTGGTGTTCCTTTCTATGTAACTTTAGCTAGTTTCCCTGGTCTAGGATTTAATGGAAACTCACCAGCTTCTACAGAGCATTTATTGGAGTTGTTCTCATACCCCTCAATGCTCTGTTCTGCACTGTCTAATCTTTTTAAAATTGTTTTACAAGTTTTCAAATCTATCAATAGTGGATCTTCTAAGCGCCCGATATATATTTAATATTGATTGTTTATCGGCCCCCCAGGAATAGCCATATAAATTCCTTATGAGTTTTAAAGTCGCATTACATTTTGTCTCTATGTGCCTTGTATGATAATTACATGTTATTTTCATCAAACCATAACCCTAAATATTTAAATTATGATACTCTCTCAAATTATTATATGGAAGTCAATATTAATTGCCGCTTTCTCTCATGCAGGGTGAACAGCATGAAGCCTAACATGATTTAGCAACTGAAACCCTAGTTATATAACATGACTAACTTTCAACAATCTGTAAAGCACTCTGAAGATTTTTAACCAAATGACTGACATTTCTCCCCCTTTTCCAGATTGCCCCACCATCTGCACATCATTACGCCCTTACATCTCTATTCACATCCATAAATATAGCCTATCGTTTATTAAAGTATTGAAAACGATAGAGCTAGTTACATTTATCCCTAAATATTTAAATTCTGGCATATTTCTATATGGATAGCTATAAGTCAAATTAACTGGTGCTTTCTGTCATCTAGCTGAACAACATTACGTCCGCCATGTTTGTCTACGTAAATGACGTTACGTCTACGTCGACCAACCGTTCGACGAGAAGACACCGGAAGTTTGGCAGCGGGCCGTTTTCGTAGATCTATAAACGACGAGACGTGAACGAGTCTGTGATTTTACAACGATATCCGGTAATGAGCGTGTTTTGCAGATCTAAAGAGCAGGGACAACAGTTCCGTACGGAAAAGGAGTTTTTGCAAAATATTTTTTTTAGCTGTTTGCAGTGTGTTATCGCCAGCTGACGTTTAAAAAAGGTTTAAGTTAAAATGTGCAACGGCTGTGTGCTTAAAGAGTACCCGGACCGGGTAAGTTGAGGCAACCAGGAGACCCCGCTACTTTTTTTTGACTAACACTTAACGTTAGTAAATGTAACTTATAGCTACTAAGGCTATAATAGTATATATAATAGTAATATTATATAGTATACCGTTAGGTATAGGCTAACTAACCACCTCAAACAATGCTACTCTTGTATAAAATCCTGTGTGCAATTGGAAAAGTAAAATGATAATAAGTGTTGATTTCCTGCTCAGGGGAACACTTGTCTGGAGAATGGCTCTTACCTGATGAACTATCTGGGCTGCGCCAACTGCCATCAGAGGGACTTTGTGCTGATCAGCAATAAAGCCACAGAGGATGAGGATGGAGAGGAGATTGTCACATATAACCGTGAGTCACTCCTCTTGTGCTCCCACTCGGGCAGACAACCAGTTGTTTTCAGGTGTTTCCATTGTTGTGGAGAACCTCCAGATTATAAACTACATGATCAAATGTTTAGGGATTTGTGGGGCAGGTTTTCAGGTTTGGGCTAGAACCCTGTATCGTTAGTTCATTTTAGATAAATGTTAATGCCACAGCATACAGTGATGTCTTAAGACTATGGTGTGCTTCCAGGTCTGCAGCAACAGTTTGCGGAAAATTCTTTTCCTGTTTCAACATGTCAGTGCCAAGGGCCATAAAGAAATGTTTTTCCACTTTAGTTTGGAAGAACTGCACAGAGCCCTGACCTCAACGCTATTCAAAACCTTTAGGATGAGCTGGAATATCAACTGTGAGCTGGGCCTTATCGCCCAACATCAGTGGCGGAGCTCTCTAATTGTGGCTAATGTGTTTTTGTCTTTCCAGATGCTTGTAAAAACTGTGACCATGTCATCGCCAGGCACGAATACACTTTCTCTGTTGTTGATGAATATCAGGTATATCAGGTCTATACCTGTTTATTGACCACCACTAAGTAGATTTGTATGTGAGGAAAATATGCATTTTAAGAGGGCCAAACTTGTTATTTAACATACAGTATTCCTGGTTAGTTGTTGCCACTGTCAAGTCGTTTAGCGTGTATATTAAGTATGTTTTGTGTTTTCCAGGAGTACACTATGCTCTGCATGCTGTGTGGAAAAGCTGAGGACTCCATCAGTGTGTTACCAGATGACCCCAGGCAGTCCGCACCTCTCTTCTAGACTACCTGCAGGTCATGATTCACTTTTTAACATCGAGTATCACACCCATGGACGAGCTGCTGGCTGCAGGCTTCAGGGTACCAACCATTTTTATCATCTGTTAAATTTTTACGCGCATCTTCAATTAAGTATATGCCATATTTTAAGTGTGCTGTGTATGAACTACTGTATGCTGATATGAGTTGAACAGGACACAAGACTTTTTATTGCCCTCCATGACAACAACAGACATCATGTATGTTGATTGACAATGTAAATTTAAATAAAACTTTTTTACTACTAAGAATTTTATTACCATCTTCACTTTACTGCTCAACACACACAATCTGATGTTATAAAGTCAGAATGACAAATTAAGGGAGCCTACCATGTGCAGCCAAAAATAGCTATAATTTGTTACAAAAAAACATTTGGCTAAAGTTGAAATGTCTGGAGTTTTTTTTTTAAAACAAAAGTAAATTTATCTGCTTATAAAGTTCAAAGTTATTTATTTTTTTGCCAAATAGTTTGTCCCAAAATAGTTTGGCTCATAGCCACCAAACTGTTGGGAGTGTTTTATGTTAAGCCGTGGACCCCAAAATACTCATCCCTGACCTTGGAAATGGCAGTTGACTCAAAAAAACCTTACCACAAGGTCAAGAGTGAACATACACATACAGACAAAAAGTGGTTTAAGTGCTCAGAAAAAAACGTAACTTTTGAAAACTTATGAGGTTGTTTCTGTTCATTAAGTTGCTTGTTATAGTGTCAACATCTGGCCATTTATTGAAGTTTCAATTTCCTGTGTAGCAGTCATGATTCATAACCTTCATAACTTGCATCTGCCATACTGGACCCCTCATATCGAAATATATCCACTTCCTCATATACAAAACGTTAGTTGTCAGTTACATCAGAGCTTGTCTCTGTTCAGATTCAATCCTTCTTTCACGTCCACATGTTCTCTAACGTACTGTCTCACTTGGTATTTAACATGTGGGTACATTTTGCCTTCCTCCATGTTACAAATCTGTGGCCACATCAGATGGAGGAGCCTTTATTTTGTTGTGTTTATCTTCTGGGACGTCACCCACCCCCATTCAGTCACCAGCTTGTCAGCAGTCTCTCTTGTGCTTACTGGGACATTTGTCTAAGAAAACAGCTGCTTCGACAGAATGTGACAAGCAATTGTTCTCAGTGGACACGTTACAGTCTGAGTAGGCGTGGGTTTAACTTGAGCATAAAATCCAAAATACTCCATCATATGAGTGTTTAGTTGAGGTTGTTTAACTGTCTTTTCCCATTAATCTGATCACTGACAGGGCTGGTAAGCTAGTTCTGTAGGAACTGCTAATAAAATAGTCCATAAAATATCCAGAGTAACTAGGACACTGTTGCTACTGAATTTAAAAAACCCTGTGTCATTGCTGTAAATGCCACAAAACAAATTACATTAAATTTTATTGGGTTGTTGGCAGAAAGCTCATTGTAGAGACATCTTAAAACAACTAAAACTGGCCAGACACCGTAAAGGCCAATTTATACTTCTGCATCGAGTCTACAACATTTTGTGCATTTATACATGTGCGACAGGTAAGGTATAAATTGGCATTTAGGTGTGAATGAGTTAGTGACGAAATGTAGGTGAATGGGCCCTGTAATCACAATTACAGCATGTGTAGTCAAGAAGTACTGTTTTTGACATCTGGCGTTTATTAAATTAAATTAACTTATATATATATATATATAAATAAATATAAACTGATGAGAATAAAATGCAACAAACAAAGAGTCAGGCTTGATGAAAAAGTTCAGTTTTATCAGTTTTCTCCCCTACCCTCTACTAGATGTAAGAAATAAAAATGCACATTGTTGCTGGTCTACATTATGATGTATTTTGATCAAGAGCCGTTCAATAAAAATACAGATGTTTCAGCAGATTGTACAAATTAATAATAAAAAAACATTTGCAATGATACTCATGCACTTTTACAATACTTAAGTATGAGTGCACTTTACATGTACATTCTAATATGCTGACTCCTTTTGCATGACATTTTCTAGCAAAGTAAAAGCACACTACTACACTGCGATATGCCAAAATGAGCGATTCATTGTTACATACGATAATTGATCTAGCTGTTTTACAGGAGTGAGGTCATTATCGGGCTGCATGCCCTGGTTCTTCTGTACATGAATGCTGATGTGTGTGTATACTGTGTGTGGTGTTATTTACTCTTAGTGTTCTGAACGTGAGTACATGGTTTCTATTAGTGTATACCATTTTCCATATGGTACCTATCTACAATTAGCATTTTTACATCCCTCAAGTATTAAACATTATCTTTTTGGTCTCATAGTAGGCTTATATGGAGTGTTAAGAGAAGAGTGAAATGAGAGGTAAAGAGTTGGCAATCTTAAGGTTTTCTCAACCTTTCGGTTTCATCTGCAGGTATCAAGCCACATTGTCAAGTATTTTGAGAGACACATCCAACAAATGAATAAATAAATAAATACAATTTATCATACATTTTACATTACGTACAATACATTCCCTTGAGTAAATACCGTATTTACACATGCGATCAGGGACTGAATGTGAGACAGCCTCTCGCTACAGTTGCACCATCCGGATCAGTCACTTGTGTCAAACACAGTCATCGATTCACTTTGCCGGAGCCTTTACCCTCATGGATCAGACCCCTCCCCCTGGAGCTGTGCCCCCACTGACCCTGCCCTCCGGACCGGTCTTGCGGGTGAGGGTGCCGAGCAGGAGGGGAGCCGGAGAAGCTGGACGGAGACCGGCTGCGTCCCTGAAGCGCACCGCCTTCGCGGAACTCCTGGCGGGAGGGGGAAGAGCTTAGCGAGCGCTGCAGGGAGGAGGAGCTGCGAGGGCGAGGAGGAGGGCTGAAGAGCATCCCGCTGCGGTCCTGCATCAGCTGAGTCAGGCTGGCCAGAAAGTCTGCGTCGCTAGTGCTACTTGCACGAACTCGTAAACGCCGTCGTCTGGAGAGAAAAACAAACACATGTATATACATGTATATACCATGCCTTTTGTATGATTATTTCTCCAACAAATTTTTCTGTGAAGAGAATTTCAAGTTATAATCCTTAAGATTTTCATTCTTGTATTGGCTCTGGGACTCAAATTGCTAACTACAGTACATACAAGGTATTCCCTGGAAATGATGCAGCATGTAATCCAGCTGTACAGTTTGTAATTTTATCTCACTGATCACTCACTGTTCACTCTGCTGCTTCATGTTAAAAGCGTTCAACCTGCGAAACACATCGCGGCTTTTATTGTGAAGCAGTCACAGGAAACGCAATGTGTTTGTCACAGAGGTTAGAGATTAGTTTTGAATGCCGATCAATTTTAAATAAATAAATAATTAATAATAATAAATGTAACAGCCACAGTGAGCTGTTAGATGAGGAGTTTCAGGTGACAGGCTGCACACCTCCAACTCCTCAGCGAGGTAATTACCCCTCTTATTGTGCCCTGCTGTTGTGTGGAAAACTATTTGCACGGTGTGGAGCATAAAATCAGATTGAAGTTGCTTGCCGGATGGAAAAGGCCAATTACTTACGGACATCTTTATTACATAAAGACACAACAGTTGCTCTTCTAGTATATTTCTGACAAAGTAGTAGCTTGAGTGTTTGATTAAACTGCACTTGCTGATAACACAGGTAACCACAGGTGACACAAAATCAACCACGACCATGAAATTTTAAAGAGGTCATTTTATGCTCATTTTCAGGTTCAAAATCCTATTTAGGGGTTGTATCAAAACACGTTTACGTGGTTTCATTTAAAAAAAAAAACACCATGTTGTGGTCTTACTGCACATTGCTGCTCCTTTCACACTGTGTTGAAGGTGTCGTTTTAGCAACAGAGTGATCCATCTTACCTCTACCAGATCTTTGTTGGAAGTTGCACATGCGCAGTTCCTAGTTAAGGACTACTAGCCAATCAGAAGCAGAGTAGGGCGGGTCGTGAGAAGCCGGTAAACATGGCTTCGGTTCAGCTGGATATGTTCCCCTTACCAGCTTAGCAACATGGACTTGAGTAAGACTTTAAGAGTGCAGAGTCATTAATTTGTAACAAAAGTATCTTTCATCCATAAAGTTATTTATAACTGAGCTCTGTCTCTACATCACAGTAACATATTTATGTCCACTGACTGCCTGGAGGGTATCTAATGTTTGGAAGGGAGAGGAGAGGCAGCAAGCGGGCGTCTTGTTCTGCAGCTCAGTGTGTTTTTCCACTGGTGTTTCTGAGGGCCTGCCTGACTGGTGAGAATTATGACACGTATTTTGCTGTGACGTCATAGCAAAGTGGAAGAAAAGGCTGGACTACAAACAAGCTTTTTTTCAGGCAGTTCAGAGAAAAGTTTTCTGCTTAATAAAGTCAAAAACCATAATATGACCTCTTTAAGGATTCTAATTATAAATATTTACCATCTAACAAAAAGTGACAATTAATCTTGTTCAACTCTAATGTTATACCTGTTGTCCACACACGGGCGGATGGGTGGTTTCCCTGGTGGTGGTCGAGGCAGAAACCTGCTAGTGAGTTGCTCAGGTATAAAGGTGGCACTCACAGGACGTGGGATCTTACTTTTACTGCCTGACGAGGAGGACAGAGAGAGGGGGTCTTCTCCTGCACAGTCGGACCTGGAGCCTCGCTCCGAAGAGAGCCGGTCTCTCAGCAAAGCGCAAGGCAGGTTGTCACAGGACAGAGATGGGGAGGGTGAGTGGGTGGGGGAGCCAGGTACCGGACTGCTCCAGCGATGACGCCTCTCCACGTTCAGGTCCCTGCTCGGAGAGTCCGGCGGGACGCTGGGGTCTCGTACTGGGATTCGACTCATTCTTGGGGACGAGGGAGAGTCTCTTCGCCTGAGCAGAGCCGGTGGCGGAGAGGAGGAGACCGTGACAGTGCTCTCCATAGCGCCTCCTGCTGTGTCAGCTTGAGGCTGCTGATTCGGCTCTGAGGAGCGATCAGGCAGACCAGAATCACTCTCCGGGTCTCTGTCGTTTGTCAGATGAGCAGCAGGGCCTTTGGCTGGGCTTGGCACTGGAGCTAACTCAAACCTCCCTCCATCCTTTAAGATTTCTTCTGGGGGTATGTCAGATTTACCAGATGGTGCCTCTAGTGGTATTGCAGCACTCCTCTCCTGTACAGGGGACTGTGGCACACAGCTAGAGGACTGAGAAGAGTTTACTGTATTTTAGAGGGTATCAAGACCTTGAAACATTTTCCATTCAAAGAATGGAACAATTATTACTGTCGCACATCATGCTTATGCTGTGATCAAGTGAAATAGCGAGGGACGAAGAACAAAGTGTCCAAAGTTTGGGAATATTTCAAGCTAAAATAAAACAACTCTGTAATGTTAAAGTCTGTCCACATTTACGCTGCATCTCTAAACTGCTCCGAGCAGGATTTATTTGTGGTTAATTCGAGGTTGCCCTGCACAGGACTACACACCACATCTGTACTCAGTGTTAATGATGAGAACTAGGATATTAATACACATCGCTGTTGTACACATGTTTAGATTTCTTCCTGATTTGTTCCACTGCGGCTGCAATTAAGTTCTGAACACAACAGCGAGCCCTGCAGCCGCTGTGATTTTAGACAGGAAATCTTAATTAATTAACGGGACAGTTTTTTAGATGTAGCCCATCTGTAGTCTATAATTGAATTCTCCTAAGTGTTTTCACATATTTAGATTGACTATTTTACGTGTCCAAAAAATACAGAGCCAGGGTGGGGGTTAATAACCAAGAAAAAAAATCCTAGATTAAAAGTATTTAATTTACAAGAAGAAAAATCGGAAATTTCCTGAAATCAACGATATAAAAAAAATCACTGTTTTCTTCTGAATACGCCCAATCCAAGTAAATCCCATTGCAAAGTTTAATATAACTTTCCAGCGCATGCATAATACACGACAGACGTGTGTGTGATGTTGCAGCCTTGCAAAGTGAAGGTTCACTCATAAATGTGTGATTATAATGTCAGAGAATATTCAAGTTTTTTACTTGTAGATTTATCTTGGAAATGAAATTCTTTCTCTGATTATTCCCCCTCTCCACTGGCTCCATTTTTTCTATTACAATGGATGTGCAGTTGTACCTTTACATCTTAATCATACTACACATAAAAGAAGAGCCAAAAAAATACATAAGGTTTGAACTACAATAAGAACATTGTGAAGATAATTAGGCTACAAATTTACTCAATGCCATGCCAACAAGCCTCACTGGCTTTGACGCCCACCACGAAGTTAGATTTACCCATTAACATGTCTTTACACTGATAATTTCCTGACAACACCAACGTGCGTTTATCAATCCTGAGTTTGCCTGATAACCCCAAGTTAACTCTGAGTATGTTAAACTCCCTTCGTCGTACAGGTCACTGGTTTGTCTGAGAGTTTGTGTTGCAACGTCATAGTGATGCATAGCTGATCCGGGGGATGGTGCGCCACCAAGCTAAAGTACTTCTTATATGATCACTTAAAAAAATAATCTGTAGAATACTCTATTACTACAATCATCGTTAGCTGCAGCCCTAGATGACATTAAACTTGAATTCCATCTGCTTGTAAATAAAAACAAAAAAAGCTCCAAAACAAGCAAGTAGACCATAAGTTTGATTGTAATTTCAACTGGTAATTATTTCATCTCACAATGCTACCTTCAGTTCAGACACAGCATAATTCTTGGTCACTCCTACCTGGTCCATCTGGGGTCTTCCCATAATGACTGAGGGCATTTGTCCCAGCATCCCCGGCAGTCTCCTGTGGCCCAGTAACCACGTGCCAGGCATGGCCATCTGCGACAGCACAGGGCTGCTCGGCACTGCTGTGGACTGGCCATCCTGTGGCTCAGAGGACTGGTTCTCAGCATCAGCAGGTTTGTCCTCATGCAGGGCCTCACCTGGAGGCTTGGTGGCTCCAGAGCCGCTGCCTTGCTCCAGCTCCAGCATCACCCACTCCTGAGAGTCTCCCTCCTGGGGCACAGGACTGACGTTTACGGCCACAAAGCCACTGCTCGCTGCGCCCTCCTCTGGGTCAGGGGTTGCCGTTGCAGAGTGTTCCTCGTTGCAGGAAGGCGACTGTTGCTCGTGTACCCTTTCAGGAATGGATTTCTCCCCAACTTGAGAAAGGACAGGACGCTGTTTGCCCAAGCTGAAACAAGATTTTATAAGTGTTAACGCTGCGTTTCTGTCTGTTTCCCAAAAATAAAAATATTATATAGTAATTTATGTGTATTGAGTACTAACTAGGCTTCGAGGAAGCGTTCGATGGTGGGCTTGGGTTCAGGTGCGAGCCTTTTTTCAAACGCTAGGCTCTGACTGTGTCTTATCCTCCTGAGCAGCGGCGCAGCCCTGTCCAAGAACATAGTCTCTGATCGCACCCGTCTAGGAGAACTCTGCATAGAGCCGGTGTTGGGGCTCTGATTCCCCTGGTTCTGACTGTGTTCGTCCTCACTCACCACCTGAGTAGAATGAATGAGAGAAGACTCAAACACTGAAATATTACATTTGCATCTTCAGAAAGCTGCTAGACATCCATTTCTTTAAATAAGGAGGTAAGCAATCCATTTTTTTCCTTTACTAAAGTATCACAGAGACAGTGGGAGCCAGTAGGTGGGCTCTTAATGTGTTTCTATACAAGCCCAGGAGGAGTAGTTGTACTATTAGAGGTTGGCGGAGTCTTAGCCATTATCATATCTCTAGGCAAAGTGAAAGTATACAGTTTTGTGCAACTGCAGCTAAATTACACATCTCACAGTGCAGAAAGAGAAGTGTTGCATAAGAATAATATTACAGCAGCAGGTAAGAATATTCTCATAAGCGTTTATAGTAAAGTACCCCGACCTTCCTGATCATTGGCTGGGCAGGTTTATGGTTTCGGTTCCGGTCCATCTCTTCCCATACATCTGCACCAGGGGTGGTCGGCGTGGGGATGGGCAGGCAGTTGTCAGCATCACTGAGGCGCTCCCCTTGCAGGACATCCTCAGTGTTTTCCCTCTGCAGCTCACCCGGCAACACAGAAGCGTTGGCCATGCTGTGAAGGAGAGGGAAGGTCACCCTGCAGCTCATTTCCACAGCACAGTTTAGAGCAGTAGTTTCTCACACATCTCTGACAGTGCAGATTTCTAGTCTAAAAAAAGCTGCAGCTATACATGTGTGTACACATGTCCAACAGAGTGTGAAGGAAGTTTGAAAAGCATAACTGAAACTGCAAAAACGGGCCCACAGCAATTAATAGAACAAAATGGCTTCCTATAGCTCTTAATACCCCAAATACGCTGGTGTGAGGCGAGTGAGCTGCTGAGCTGTGGTTGCGGTGGCAGTGATGGTCAGCATATCCTCTGAATCACATTTCTCCCAGTCGTAGGCATCATTCTCCAGCACGTTGTGGCTCTTCATAGCATTCTCAAACACCGACATCAGGAGCTGTCACAGAGAAACCACAGGCGTCAGCATTTGGCAGCTGGGGAGGAATAAACTGTCTGTGCAAAATATGCCAAACAAGAGATGGCCAACCTGATAGTCAGGCTTAGTGTAGTAGTCCAAGGTCAAGATATGATCAAGGAAAGTACTAAACTCTGATGGAAGATGCTTAAGCATGAGTCGATGGTCATAAGTCTCTTTCAGATTTCCTACTTGTTCCTAAGAGCAGAGAGGGGGAAAAAAGCGTTGGAATGGATACACATACTGTGACTTGCAAATATATAATTACAAATATATAGAAGCACATACCTTGTCTTTAATTTTCCTCCAGGGAAGCTGGCCAATCATGAATTCAACCAGCATGTAGAAGAGGGACCACAGATCGTCGTGACGGCCCATTTCCTACAGATTAAGACACACAAGAGAAATTTCAAGGGTAAAATCCATAGGAATAAGAATGAGATGTTTTTGGTCCACACTCACCTTATTCTTATGAGCATTGATTGAAGCATATCGCACAGTTCCTCTGAAGCCTGCCACAGGACGAGGCTGAAAGAGAATATTGAAGATAGTGAAAAAATGTTGCAAAGCTGGGGAGAAGTGAAGCACAAGTAAGTACAAATTACATAGTAATTGTCCTTTACACCAAGTGTATAGGTCCCAAATCAAAGGTATCTATATTACATTAAATACAACTGCATTTACTGTTTTAGTCTTAAAGACTAATTAAAGACTAATTTCCCAATCCCAGATATTTAAACCTGTTTGGGAGAATCACACGCTGGTGTCAAATAAAGGTCATTAAGGTCACGTTAGCTGTTAAGGTCACACAGCGGTCATGTTAAAATAGTCAGAGTGACGTGAATTACTAGACCAATGCAACATTTTACTAATAGGCCAAAATGTTTACATGTCTACATCATCATAAAGCCATTCTCAGTATCACACCTTTTCAATAAAACCTAAACAAGCATTTTTATTAAACAGTATTTGATTGAAATTAATTTTGGAATCATTTTGTAATCACTTTTTTGTGTTAACATGCTGGACCAAACATGTAACAGTTGACAGTCTGTGCTTTAAAACTGCGTATTACAGTATAGATTCTTTGACAAAAAAATAAAAAAATAAAAAAGGAAAAGAGGCAAAACAATGCCTTAAGGAAGTTGACACAGAGTACTTACAGGACGAACTTCCTGGCTGGAGTTGGTAAACTGGCGGGCCAATCCGAAATCGAGCATATAGCAGCATCTGCAGGTACTTGCTAGTCTTCCCATGGCAAAGTTGGACTATAATTTTAACAACACAGATAAACACAAGCTGTCATACAGTCACTCAGTTAGCATAAAAACAATGACAACAAATTTTACACACTGTAAAAACGCTGTCACGGACAACTTACAGGTTTAATGTCACGGTGCAGGAAGCCTACAGAGTGGATGCTTTCAATGGCCTCTAAAATCTGCTTGCCAAGTCTCAAAGTTGTGGAGGTGGAAAAGGTGCCACGGGTCATGGTTCTGCGCAAGTCTGCCAGATTCCTCCCCTTTAATCAACAAAGGAAATCAGTGTCACAAAATCTAAATAATAATAATAATAATAATAATAATAATAATATAAACATACTTGACGGTGCTAGTCAAATATTTGACAGGTAAAAATCCTACCTGGAGTTCCATCACCACATAGTTGAAGCGATCATTTCGGCCACAGCCCACAAAGCGACACACATGGTCTTTGCCTTTTAAAGAAACATATATGTATATCACTAATTGGACTGGTTAATCACTGCTGACCTATAATAGATAAACTCTCTCCTACCCCTATGTTTCAAATTGTCATCTGGAATATTTCAGCATTAGCTGGGACACAGTAACGGATATTATACAACACCTCAATCATTCAGCGAATGGTTTAACAAACTGCACTTCTGACACACCAGGGTTTCCTGCTGTGCTTTGTATTGTGTGCTGCTATTTATATCATCAAAATGTATTTATTTTAATTTAATACAACAGTCACCATCATGGGAAAAAAAGGAGGTTACACACAGTAAATTCCATATAAGTTTGGCTATAGCGAGGCCATTATCTACTAACTGAACTGACAAAATGCATCATGATCTGCAGGGTTACCACCTTGGCTAAATCAATTCTTGCAGGTCAGTCACTCTGTCACTGACAAGGTGAGACAACATCACTTACCCTGAAGCTTCTTCAGCACAGCCACCTCCATCTTCAGCACCTGTTTGGGTTGTTGAGCAGACTCCACCTTTAAGGCAACCGTGGCCTGGCTCAACTGATCCAAAACCTCGTAGATTTCCCCAAACCCACCTCCACCGATCTTCCTCGCCTGAAAAGAAGGTGTTGAGAAATTCATCATTGGGCATTCATATTTTGTTGTTGTTTTTTTTTTTGTTGGAACATGAATTTTGTGATTTCTCTTCATTCAGAAACACGTACCACTTTCCATCTGTCTCTGACCACGTCTGCCACTGACAGGATGTCTGTGTGCTCTCCAGCCCCACTCATCCTGAGTGCTCTCAGCTACAGGGTGCACCTGGCATCAGTGACGCACGGCACTCACTGAAGATAGTGGAGCAGACTTTAAAATCGATTTCTCTTGGACAGTCACTGTACACTGCATGCTACTGGGCACTGATAGAAAGATAATCTAATAACGTTACTTTATTGCTTCTTATTGTGCCTGACAGAAACACGTGGAGCACAACATTTAAACGGCTTCAAAGGTTTGCTAGTTACACCTCACGTCTCCAAGGCTCACGTAAGACGCTAACCCTCTGCTAGATGGTGACGAAAAGATAGCAGCTAGCATTGTCTGGTTTGTTTGACTCTGGGCCAACACACAGCTATCGACTAGCGGTGCCCGGGCATAAATGTCCATAAACCAGTCGTTTGAGAGGATTATCCGTAAGGAAGCTAATCTGGCTTGGTGTTTAATGCGGCGGCGGCTCCGGTGGTCCTGTAAACAAGCTAACTAGCATGTTTACTAATAACCGTTAGAACCTCTCTGACCTCTTACCTCGCTCAGTTGCACCACTGCGATCCCAGCTAGCGTGTAAAATATAAACAGTCCCCATGCTTCCAGTCTGTTGTTAGTCCGCCAGGTCATTCCCAGAAGGTGTTTATTTCACAAATAAGGTAATGATGGTGGACCCATAGCTCACGTTAGCCACCGTTAGCCAGCTAGCCTGCTAATGGATGGGGAGCGATGCCCCCGTGCTCCCTCTCATAGCAGCGGTGGTGACGTCACAGCGCTAGTCTCTCCTGATTGATCCGCAAACTCCTGCATCCCCGAGACAGTGTGGGGCAGCACTCTGCCCAAACACTGCAACAGAGTGAGAGACACTGCATCATCAGCATTCAAACGGATTAGCTATGGCAGGGAATTCGGATGCCCCAGACAATATATCGATAACCCTTCAACGCCCTCCACAACATTTCATTGCATCATTGCCGCCCAACAGAGGTGAAAGAAGTGCTCATATCTTTTTTTAAAGAGCAACTTGCAGAATGAAGAAAGGCCTCTTTTTTTGGCTTTTCATTGGCAAAAGTCGTGGATATTACCTGGATCATACTTTATTTGCTGATTATATTTTATATTAAACCCGAATCAGCAAAGTAACTAAAGTTATCAAATACATGTAGTAATGGAAAAAATAGGCTACAATTATCACATTTAAGAATTTTGAACCATGAATTAGACTATTACTTTGTGAATTAATCATTATCTAAATTTTCAGTTAATCAGTTCAGTTTTCTGCTAATTGACTAATACAATCTGTACTTGTAGGTATATCCTGTTGGATAGTTTAATTTATAACAAAACATCATATTCATTTGGTTCAGTTTGTTGTAAAATCCTAATCTGCAATAACTAGGAGCCTAAATAAAGCTGTCAGATAAATGTGGTAATGTATGAAGTAAAAAGTACACTATTTCCCTATGAAGTGTAGTGGAGTACAAGTATAAAGTGGCATGTAAAGCACAGTTAATGTACTTAGTTACTGTCCACCACTGGTGTCCAATTACACATATCACATACTTTTTGCCAAGCAAACACCTCTAAACATTAGACTAAAAGTTATTCTTGACATCTAAACAGAAGTTTAACAAAACAAATCTTAACTCAAGATTGCTGCTATTTGAAGACCATGTTCACATAGTTAACAGCCTATGTGAAGAAACAAATCAATCAAACAAACAAACAAAAGGCAACTCCACGTTCATTTCAGTGAAACCATTGTACTGATGCTGTGGGGGTCTGTAAAAAGAGTTGAGCCTGGCTCAACTGGCAATGAGCGCCACTGGCCAGTGCAAACACACATTCTTGCTAAATTATACTGTAATAGCTCCAGACCTGGATCTGCTAATTCTCATCCCTGCTGCTTCCCATTGGGCTGCAAGCTGTCCTAGTGCCCGCTGGAGGTTGTAGTCACATGAGGCAGAGATGCTATCCTGACATGATCAAACTGTGCGTTTGTCAGCCATGCCTTGAGATTTGTCCTGAGGGAAATTCAGCACAACCCTGACCCTGGACTCAATACCCACAGAAAATGTGTTTGACTTCTTGCCGAGAACATGAGAACATGGCCCCAACTGTGCTTATGCAAAAGTTAGAATGTCAGTATATACTATATATATTTCTCTATTTTTTTGGATAATTACAAACGTAATGACAAACTGTTAATGTGGCTTTCTAGTTTGTCCGAGTTTGTCACTTGTGTCATACCTTGGTAATAGCAACTAGAGGCTGACATTTTTTTTCCAGAATCGGGGACTTAGATGGGACAGGAAAAAATGTCAATTTGAGAGAGCAGAATCATAGGTCAGTTTTAATATATTAATAGTTTTTTTAATATATAAATATGAAGTTTTAATGTGAATAAATACTATTTTCTATTGTTTTTTTGGCGGGGGG